>LBNU01037019.1:688-31483 GCA_014162995.1 Artemisia annua | reverse complement strand
AACTGTCACACACAAAATGGTTTGAGCGGAAAGTAAAGTCATTGGGTGCAACTCCAATATGTAGCAAACACAAGTGCAAAAGACGTTTTATCTCATTCGTTTAGAATAAATAGTTTAAAAAATGTGTTGAATTTACATCTGGTTAAGTAATGCGGAAGTAGGCGCTTTAGAATAAGTTCAAAAACGGTCTGTATGAATATCAGGTCTTCTTGACCTGCCATGCCTGCCAAAACTCTGTAGCGTGCCATTGCATAAAACCCTGAAAATACATGCTCATAAGTGTCAACCACAAAGGTTGGTGAGTTCATAAGATTTAGTGTAAAATGAATCGCTTTAAAATGAGGAATTTTCCAGCGAGCATTGTAAAAAATCCACTTTTAAAACTTGAAGAAGAAGTTTTCCATCCATTGTTGCAACTCGGTGTTGTATTTTGAAAATTCGTTTTTGAGATGAATGGAAACCTTCCAGAATTTGGATTTTTCAAAGCATAGCCATTCTTTTGTTGTAGCGGAAGCATGTCAGAGTATGAATATGTCAAATGTTCTGAACGGCTTTGCTTTGGTTTCCACACTTGCTTCACCGGAGTAAAACCAGAGTATGGAGTTTGAAAAACTTGATTCTGTACATCAGGAGCACTTGCATTTGAAACCTTTTGAGAAGTAAATGTTTCAGAAAAATTAGGTCTCTTTGAAAATTTCCTTCCTTTTTGCAAAGAATAGGTTGTAAACTGAGAAACCCTTTTCGAAAATGATTTAGAAGATTTACCCGTGTAAACCTTCTCCGAAACATTTACTTGCGGTTTAGATTCGTTTGAAACATGAGATTTGCCTTTTGACCGGTTTAGAGCATCAAACTTTGCTTTTAAGGCATTGTATGATGTTCTTAAATCATTATATTCCTTTTGAAGAGAAAGATGATATTGGGATGTCAATTTTGATTCTAAAGAAGCAATTTGTTTCAAAAATTGATCTTTTTCGACTTTAGAATCATCCGTTTTACGAGCCAATTTCCTTTCGAACTGAATATTTTCTTTTTCCAGTCTTTCAAAATAATTTTCAAACTTGGTCGTTTTGTTGAAAAAGTCAGTTTTAGCATCCTCAAATTCTTTTGTTTGTTGAGCTAAAAATGTTTCAAGCTCAATCACTTTCATTTGAAGCACATGATTTTCTTTTTCAAAAAGATACATTTTCTCCCCCGTTTTCTTTTCAAAATCTGGAGTATCAGAATCGAATTGAGGATTTGGAAAAGAAACTTTTGTGATTTGAGAATCAACCTTTTTCTTTTGCATTGATTCAATCTTTTGCAAAACATTTTCAAACTTTTTATCAGCGAATTCAGACAATTGAGACTTCAAAATGTCAGTCTCTTTTTGTGTAATGTTTGATTTTTGTTCCGGAACTCGTGAACGTTTGATTGAATCAAACAGGTTTTTGTAAATCTGTTTCAAATGCTCATTCTCTTTTTGTAATGATGCCACAGCATGTTCCAACTCAATATTTTTTGTATCAAGCTCGTCAAAATCAAACTTGACTTTGGTATCATCACAATTTTCTTCAAAAATCTTTTCTTTTCCTTTGAGCACCGATGTCAAAGAGTTTTCTGAAACTGATTTCTCATTCTTCTCTTGCAGTTTTAGTTGGAAAGAGATACTTTGCGCTTTGAGTTTTGCAAGATCTTTCTCAAACTGAGCAGTTCTTTTTGACAATTCTTCTTTGACATCAGTTGCTTCCTTTGAAAGCTCGGTAATTTTCTTGTTGAGACAAAGATTTTCATTTTTCAAAGAAGATGTTTGTTCAAAATTCACATTCTCATTCTCATGGCTGACAGATGCTAACTTGAAAGACTCTATTTGATTTGTGAAAAATTCCTTTTGAATGTCAAGTATTAAGCATTTTTCATCAAATTCGTCTTCGAGAGAATCAACGTACTTAAGATCTTCTCTCATTTCAGTGTCAAGAAATTTTTCAAAGTACTCAAAACTTAAGTTGATATCTTTCACACGAGGTTCAATCTCATCTTTCAAAATCTTTTGGACTTGTATCTTAAGGCGTACATCTGATGAAAGAGGATTAGACTAAACATCGGTTGATATGTTTTCTTGTTTAAACCAAATGACCTTTAGCGTTTACTCAATGTGGTGTTTAAGATTACAAAACTGTTTCCTTGCTAATATTGCCATAATTTAGCATCATAAGTGGCAAGTTGAGCTTCTTTGAAAAATCTTTTCACATTTGTGTCTTTTCTTTTGAAAGGTTCTTTTGGTATATCTGTCAATTGTGTACAACCATACACAAAGCCGTGTTCCGAGAATGGTTTTTTTTCTTTGTTTCACTTTCAAACGTTTTTCATCTTCAGATTTTAAAATATCTTCAGACTCAAACAGAAGATCAGTTGACAACTCTTTTCCCATATCGTTAGCTTTATATATAATAGGTGTCAACTTTTGCACTTTGTTTAGAAAACCCGGTTTTGCATTTTCCACATGATCAATATTCTCAAAACCGATTCCAGATGTTTATGTATTAATGTCCTCACCTCTAGTAGGCAACATGTTCAGAGTTTGAGAAGTTTGACCCAATTTTCGAAGTTTGTTTTCAAGATCGTTTGTTCTTTTCAAAAACTCTTGGTTTTCATTCTCAAGTTTTGTGTTAACACTCTTGAAATTTGAAGTGGTTTTCTGAAGCCTTGAATTTTCACTCTTTAAATCAGAGTTCTCTTTTAAAAGCGCTTGAACCATTCTATTGTTAAGAATCATTTGTTCATCCTGTTTTTGAATGGAACGTTTTTTATCCAAAAGAGCTTCTCTATAACCAACTTCAAGTTATTCTTTTCTTTTTAAGAGTGGTTTGACAGACTCTCCATACATTTCAAACTTTCGAGCATGAGATTTAAGGTTTGAGATTTCAATTTCAAGTTCAGCATTTCTTTTTGTTGCATTTTCAAAAGGTTTTTCCATTTCCTTAAATCTCTCAAGCTCTTTGTTCAGAACGACATTCGCTTGCTTAGCTTCACGATTTTCGTTTTTGCACTTGTCAAGTTCATGTTTGAAATTATTGACTAATGAAGCAAATAAGGCACGATCTTGTTCATAAGTAGATCCATCCTGGGCAGGCTCACCTCCATTAGGATTCATATATGGAGTAGCAAGATTGATATTACTATCATTCTGTTCCACCATATACATGTCACTAATAGACTCAGGATGCGCAGGATGTGTCTGATCATGAACAAACATATTAGCAAATATATCAACACTATCATGAGTATCTAAGTGTTGTACCGTTTCCAATATCACTGTGTCTGATGAAGGTCTGATATGATCATCTTCGGTGTCCCAAACAGTTTCATTCTGTTGTGTACCATCAGCATCCGAATCACACCTTGGACTGCTGCTTTCACCCTGTTGTTCTGAAGATGAATCACTTCCCGTAAAAATCAAACTAGTATCTGATTCATTACCCTCATTGACTGTTTCCTCTTCTGTTTGATTATCTGTATCAGTCTCTCTTTCAATCACCTCAGTTTCCTTTAACTGCCTCTCTCTTTCAATTTGCTCTTGTTCCTTTAACTGCTTCTCTCTTTCAATTTGCTCTTGCTTCTCTCTTTCAATCTGCTCTTGCTTCTCTCTTTCAATCTGCTCTCTTTCCCATTTCAGCTTCTCAATCTCGTTGAACTCAGCTTCCTCAGCTTCAAGCATCTTTTCAAGTTCACCCATGTTATTGATGCATGTAGTTCTGAAGGTCTTATAACTTACCCAAAATTTTCCGTAAAACGCATCGTTAAACTCTGACTGGCTCATTATCTAAGGGTTAAAGATACTATGAAGTTGAGTTTGAATCACTTTAAAAGCTTCCCTGCAGTTACTCGGATGAAGTTCTTCTTCATTAAGTAGCATTTCAAGTTGATTCAGGTTTTGGATGAGTTTCTCTTTGAAATTATGAAATCGAACTCTTACGAAGTATTCAAATGCCTGATCGAACCTTGAGTCATACCCATATGTAATAATGACCTTCACAATGTGTGACTTGAGCATATTAAACGCTTTTACTGAATCTCTCTCTTTTATTTGTATTTCCTTTTCAATTGAATTCTGATGTGTGAAAAGGTTGTTCGTTGGATCTTTAGGAAAAACGTAGGTTGTTGTTGAAGATTAGGTTTGATTGGCGAAACTTAAAGGCGTATACGGTTGTTCTTAGTGAGTTTGAGTTTTCCCTCCAAAAATCGAATTTGAAAATTTTCTTACCTAAAATTTGAAAATCACTATGGAATGCAATTCTAAGGTTGCACGAAAAATTTGAGTTTTAAAAATTTTGACGCCAAATTTTATCGAAAATATTTGAATTTTGGCCTAAAAATTTGAATTTTTGGTCAAAATTTTCAACGTTATACCAAAATTTAAATCTCGCGTAAAAATTGAACGTTTAATCTCCTGAAGAAAATAATTTTTTTTTTTTTTTTTTTTTACAAACTCACTAAGATTAGATGATACTCGCTGAATAGAGAACTAATTTGATACTCGCTGGATTGATACTCGCTGAATAGAGTAAAATCAAGCGGAGTTTTGGCTTGATACTCGCTATAGCAAAACCTTACTCGCAAAGGATAAGGTGTACAAGGCTTTCTCGCCAAAAAAAATTTCAATACTCGCTAAGATTAAACACCCAAACTCGCTAACTATCGTCCTTACTCGCTAACGAGAACCAATACTCGCTATAAGAACAATCCAAACTCGCTAAATTAAGAACAATACTCGCAAGAACCTTACAAAAACTTCCATACTCGCTTAACCCTAAAATTCATACTCGCTAAAATCATAAAAAATCACCACACTCGCGAAACCCTAAGTATGAATTTTGCAAAACCCAATTACGAGATAAAGAAGCTTTTTGATCAAAATAACTTGCACCAAACGAGTGTTTGTCAAACTAGACGAAACCAAACCCTTATAAAACACCAAAACCATCTCGTTATAGTAAAGCCAAATAAACCTAATGAGCCTAATGAACCAAACCACGTAAAAAACTAACCAAGACTAATCTAAACAGCCTAAATCTTTCCCTTGGCTATTGATACCACTTGTAGGAGCCCGTATACAACCTAAATCACGACCTTATTCATCAAATCTTAGAGAGAGAAAGTGAGATGAAGAGAGAGAGAGATGGGAGGATCATGTGTGTGAAATAAGAACAATATTATTACCAAATGATCAACCAACCTTCCAAGTGAAGGTTTACAATGTATATATAGTGCATATAAGTCTAGGGCTTTTGATGTTACATGTTTGGCCCTTAGACTTACAAGTAATTGATAGACGAACATATAACTTCCTAAAACGCTTTCTATCGCAACCTATTACATTATTCTTTGACTTTAATGACCGACACTTCATAATATAAAAATATGATGCTAACAAATTAAGCATGAGGGTTCCAAGGGTTGGAAACCCTAAAAGTTACAGAAAATTCGTCTTAGGGTTTTGCCCTAAAAGTTCTCCACAAAGTTCCACACTTAATGAATGAAAATTAGAAAACTATATATAGATTTTACATTCTGACGGTGTCAGGTTATAGGTTCAGACGCCGTCAGCTCGCCGCCATTAGGTTTCTCGGATGGCCTAGATCCACTTCTGACGCCGTCACCTTATAAACCTTTCTAGGCCGTCATTCTTTAACTTTACTCCTGACGGCCTACATCTTGTAACACCTGACGGCGTCAGGTGTTAAATACAAAATTCTTTCTGGCCCGTCATTTGATAATTGGTTTCCACTCTTTTTTCAAGGCTTTCAGACGGCGTCACCTTGTGACTTCTGACGCCGTCAGGATGTAAATCATCATCTTTTGAGACTTTGTTGTTTTCTTCACTTTTATGCTCCAAAAACGTCCAAATATGCATGTTTTCCAGAATTCCTCTCAAAAGTACCTAAAATAACAAAAGGAACGATTTAGGGCAATATTTGATCACATTTATACGAATAAGGGCTTAAATGACCCCCTAAAAGCGTAATACTTTTCGTCTCATCAAATACCCTTACACTTGAGATTTGCATGTCCTCAAGCAAATGAGCTTTTATTCCAATCAAAACATGAGTTAGGGGTCATTTAACACGAATATAAGAGTAATTACAACAAATAGTTATTAGACCCTAATCATAACAAGCACGAAAATCATACACTAGCACCTCACAAATAGTGTTTGGATTCTCACATCTCTCAAATGTGATAAAGTTTATATCTCATAAATGGAAACGGAAAATAACACTCACTACCTGTCATAGCAAATAGATTACCATAGGCTTGGGAAAGGATCAATTACTCCTCCACTAGGCGTAAGCACCTAAGATAAACAATCAAAGAGGGCTTTCCAAAGGGTTGTAACGTAAGGTGTAGGGATATGATAAACACGGTTTGGTTAGAATAAGGGGTATTTTAGTGGTGGCGAGTTAATTATCATGATCAAATACATGCACTCTACATCGTTGCTTAAGTCAAGACTCGACTCAACCTTAATCTAGAAATGAAGTAACAAAAACTAAAAAGAACATAAAAGGAAACGGGATGGTAGTCCGTATGTTTTTTTTCTTCTTCTTTTTCATATTTTTTTGTATTTTTCTTGATTCTTCGATTCTTTTTTTCTTCATACACTCTTGCCCTACCATCCAAAATAATACATCATAGGGGAGTTGTATTCCCCTTACACTTGAATCTTTACATAACTTTACAATCACTATTCTAATGACTCAAATTAAGATTATCGAAAAACTTGGAGTACTTTTAAAATATTTAGCACATATGGGGGTATTAATGTTGTTCTTCCCCATTACTCCATTACACTAGTACTTTACCCATGAGTCCCAATCGTCCCAAAACAATATGTACAAGGATATGACTTAACTTAGCAACCATGTAATTGACCAGATAATTAACTAAGGGTTTAACAAATGTTTTCACAATAATGCACCAAAAGTGGGTGCATACAAGGTAGGCAAAGGTGATTTGGGTGTACATTTAGTGGGGTGTAAACAAATTCTCACTTTGAGTAAGATGCTCAAAGGTCAAAACGAAAGGATAGGCTCGGAGGGGTGTACTAGGGGTATCGTGTACCAAAAGTGGATACAACGCAAAGGGTGTGGGAGAATTACATTACCAATGGAGCCAAAGTAATTATAACAAAAGCACGGCACAACCATAGGGATTGTAAACAGTGGCTCAGCCATTCAATTTTTCTTGGATGATCTTAAATGAGATGCTCAATCACATCAAAAATAATAAACCATTTTTTATGTATCCAATTTTTCTTGGATGATCTTCAATTTTTCTTTCAGAACAAACAGCTTGAAGGTGTTCCTAAACCACAAGACTTTTTACCAGTTGTTATGCTTCAAGACAAGGTGTTTACTTTTATGGCCAACAAGAGTCCACTATTTTCTGGTCATACTACACCTCTCACTGCATATATGTTGGACGTAGCACAGACTGTTAGGGATGCTGCTCAAGAAGATTCAGAAGATGCCTCTTTACATGAAGACTCTGCTCCTACTCAATCTCAAAGATCTGAGAAGTCTCATTCCACTGAAGAAGATGTTTCACAGCATCCTTCTTCTTCACCAGTTAAAGAAGTCTCTCAAAAGACTGTCTCAAGTGAAAAGACTGCCTCTGCAGAAAAGACTATTTCTTTGCAAGGTACTGCTTTGGATGACACAGATCATGGTGTTAGTCAACTACTCACTCCCAATGATTATACTTCCACAGATGGGTTTCAAACATCTGCAGGAGATGAGGGAATGATGGCTGGTAATGAGACACCTAATGAAGATGAAGTTATGGACAATTATGCTTTGACAAGAGAGTTGAAGAGACTTAAAAGGGCTTATGATGATCAAGCTAATGTTTTGGTCACTCTTCAAAAGAAGTACAGGAATTTTAAGAAATTGGATAAGTCTATTATTCAACATCCTTCAAAAGGTCTTCAGAAGGATAAGTCAAAGAAGAGGAGATTAAGAAAACTATCTTCATTCACATTGGGGAGGAATAAAGATAATGTGAATTTGAATGAAGATGTTGTTGTTGAAAAGACTGTGGATGAAAAGACTGCTGATGAAAGTGTTGATGATCAAGATGCTGCTTTAAATATTCCACAGACACCACTTGAAGAACAGAATTCTCATCAAGATGTTTTTGAAGGAAAAAGAGATGAGGCTGAGCAAGTAAATCTTCAAGATGCTGATAATCAATTCAGAAGTGGTGATACAGAAGTATTGGATTTGGAAGGTACTGGTGTTGATATTATTAATAAAGATACTGCTCAAGGTACTGTGAAGCAATTTCAGATTACACCAAGGACTTTGGACTTTGAAGAAGATGTGGGTCCATCCAATCCAGTTCAAGAAGAAGATATGATGAAGTCTAATAGTGATTATGACACTGTTGCTGAGATCATACTGAATATGTCAAAACATAGAGGTATTACTATTCCTGGAGTTGAACAACCTCAAGATCTGCAACCTTCTCCTGAAACTATTCAAGAGATTGATCCAAAAGATAAAGGAAAAGGAATTCTAGGGGAACCATAAAAGAAGAATAAAAAGAAGTTCTTTACCATAGAGCAGACCAGAGCTTATCAAGAAGCTCAAGGTGACATTGCAGCTAAAAAGCTTCAAGCAGAACTTGATGCTGAGAATGAAAAAGAAAGACAAGAAGCTGCTGTTCAATCAAAGTTCAAGAAATCAATGACAAAGGCCCAAGAACGAAATTTCTTTATGGGCTACTTGAAAGGAAGAGGATACAAGGGTTTGACAAGGTTAAATCATTCACAGATGAAGAATTTATATGATGATGTCAGAACTGAATATCAAAGACAAGTAGATGGTATTATTGGTTATGACACTGAAGAAGGAAGGAAGCTGATGAATGAAAGTAACAAAAGAAACAGAATAACAACCAAGTCACAGTCATCAAAGAAGTCTAAGCCAAATATAGAGCTAAGAACAAGTACTGTTGATGAACTGAGGAATTACTTAAGAACTATGGATTTTGAGCTTCCCAAGATAGATTTCAAGACAAAATCGAAGATATCAGAATTAGAAGTTGTTGAATCTAAAAAGGATGGTGATTATTTTGATTTCCATAGAGAAGATAAAAGCTACAGAGCATTCAATCTATTGGTAGATATATTACACCTGATAGAAAGAGAAGATTCGTATGATTTATATCAACAAATTCAAGCTTACTTTGAAGATAATCCACTCAAAGGAATTGGTGTAGTATTGCTAGGAGATTTGACTACTATGTGGGAAACAAATGAAACTAGCACAGATGTTATTTGGAAGAATCAAGAAGAATGGGAAATTCATAGCTGGAGATTCTTTGCAAGTGCTGGTGTTCATGCCTTTGAGCTAGAAGATGGTACAATGATCTACATGTTGGCAGAAAAGAGATATCCTCTAATAAGAGATTTGATGCTGAGAATGCTGGATCATGGTATGGAAGTTGAAGAAGAAGATGACATGGCTCTAATGGTGATCAATTTGTTCATCAATTGGACAATTTTGAAGGATGATGATTAGAATACTGGTATGATCTTAATTGTATAAATATTTTGAATAAAACAAGTACTTTATTCAAAGTATTGCTGATCAAACAGTACTTTTCCAAAGTAGTGCTTGCAGCTAAAACGAGTAAAAGTTTTTGAAATAACAGTTTTTGTCTTGTGCAAAATTTATTTTTGAAGCACAAATAAATACAGCAACAAATTGTTTTTGAGGAAAACATGGTGTTAGTACTTGTGCTACATAATAAATGGTATTCAACTCACCATGTTTAACAGACAAGAAAGAGTTTGATTGAATGAGGGTACGTCTCTTATGTGACAATCAAATCCAATTTTAGTTGGCAATTTACTAAAAATTGTATGGTTTCAACTCACCATATCTGTAATAAGTGAAGAGTTGACTAGCCCACAAGAAANAATAAATGGTATTCAACTCACCATGTTTAACAGACAAGAAAGAGTTTGATTGAATGAGGGTACGTCTCTTATGTGACAATCAAATCCAATTTTAGTTGGCAATTTACTAAAAATTGTATGGTTTCAACTCACCATATCTGTAATAAGTGAAGAGTTGACTAGCCCACAAGAAAAATGGCTTATGGTAAAGGCTGTAGAAAATCCATTTATATGGTAATTAGTTCACCTTGGTTGAGATCTAAGAACTAACTAGTCCATAAGCAAACGGCTTTAGGTAAAGACTACTCAAATCTGTTGATAGCTGATGATTTGCTAAAAATCATATGGTTATCAATGTACCATGGTTTACTTAACCTAAACATTGGCTACTCGAGAGTTAATGGCTTTGGTAAAGAGACATCAAAATCCATTAATTTTCAATGATTCACCTCTCACAGGAGTTTACACACCTGGAAGTGATGAGAATAGTATGAAACTAAATATGATTTGATGTATCTTGTGTTGCTGAGTAGCTGAGAAGAAGAGTTTAAGTTGCTTTAAAGATCAAAGTTTGTTGCTGATAAAGATTGCAAGTACTGTATGCTGATGATGACAAAACAACGAGTGTAGTTTTTTCAAAGAAAGACAACCTTTCCTTGACGATAAAGTTTCCACAAAGGAAACTTGAAATCAAACAAGTAGAATTCAAGTTAGGGGAGGATTGTTGGGGTATAAAGATCAAAGTACTGGTGGACAATCAAAGTGCTGCTGAAGTATTAAAGTCAAAGTACTGCTATTGATCAAAGTACTGCTCGTTGATAAGTCAAAGTACTGCTTGAAGATAAAGACTGAAGATATTAGATTAGAATATTATGTAATCTAGAATATTCTATAGTTAGGGATTGTATACTTGTCGTTCAAGTATTGTAACCGACTAGGGTTTTCCTTGTGCCTATAAAAGGATCCCTAGGTCATTATTTAGAGATACGAGTTTTAGAGATATAGTAAAGCTAAAGTTCGATATAAGCTTTATTTAGGGTTGTTTGTGTTGTGAATCTGTATAAGTTAACAGGTTCAAAGGTTAATATAAAGTTTGAAGTTGTTTTAATTCTTCTTAGCTTTGTTAAGTAATTCCGCATACTTAATAGAGTAATTCAGTGTTTCATTGTTAGTAGATTAGGATTTATCCAAGGCTACTATACCCTTAACAAGCTATATAATAGTTTGATCAGAGTAAAACGATCCAACACCCTTACACTTGAATCTTTACATACCTTTACAATCACTATTCTAATGACTCGAATTAAGATGATCGAAAAACTTGGAGTACTTTTAAAATATTTAGCACATATGGGGGTATTAATGTTGTTCTTCCACATTACTCCATTACACTAGTACTTTACCCATGAGTCCCAATCGTCCCAAAACAATATGTACAAGGATATGACTTAACTTAGCAACTATGTAATTGACCAGATAATTAACTAAGGGTTTAACAAATGTTTTCACAATAATGCACCAAAATTGGGTGCATACAAGGTAGGCTAAGGAGATTTGGGTGTACATTTAGTGGGGTGTAAACAAATTCTCACTTTGAGTAAGATGCTCATAGGTCGAAACGAAAGGATAGGCTCGGAGGGGTGTACTAGGGGTATCGTGTACCAAAAGTGGATACAACGCAAAGGGTGTGGGAGAATTACTTGACCAATGAAGCCAAAGTAATTATAACAAAAGCAGGGGTGTAAAACAATGGGTTAATCCTAATGCCTCTTATCATGTATTAAATCTTAACTACACGAATGTAGTCTCACTTGTGGATTTGAGATGGTCCTAACGCAAGTTCTAGAATCTAAATACTATCGGTACTCACATCATAGCACCAAAAATGGATGCTTTTCCTACCAATTCTAGGGGCGAACCTCACATATTTTGGGTGGAAAATTTTTTAGTGGTATAGTTTTGTGCTAGTCATACAATTTCATATCCACGAGACGCTCATTAAGATCAAGGTTTCACTTCTAAATCTTGTAAGAAAATTTAAATTGGCGCTAAAATTGCCCTAAAAAACATTTCTCTTGGTTTTATCACAAATTTACTATCAAACAAAGCAAAACATCAAGCATAGGTATATTCTCAACGGTGCTTTCATTTACCCCCTTACACTTAAATCGAATATTCTCCCCAATGTTCAAATAAAAAACGTAAAAGTAAATAAGATGAAAGAATGAAATCAAATACTCCCCTGAATCATTTGTTGTGGATAATGAAGTAACATGGTTAGATCTTCTTCCAAGAGAGACGAACGTTCAAAGCTTCCCTTCCAAAATAATAAACGTCTTCTTGTCCAAAATCACCTGTTAACCTGAAAAAGATAAAGGCCAACCTCGCGTAAAATCGGCAGTAAAATCTACAAAATAGGATATTATGCTTGTGGAATGAATATTTTGCAGAATTCCAGGAGATTATAAGTTAAAGAATTGACAAAACTTTTTAGGTTTCCGGAAAAATACAAAACATTCAAAAATTGCATAAAATGTTAACCTGACACCGTCAGGTGTTAACCCTGACGCCGTCAGAAAATTCTGACAGAATTCTCATGTTAAGTTTCCGGGAAAATTCTGGAAAAACTAGATCTTACTTCCTGGAATTCCTGCAAAAATTCATTATGACTCGATACAAGCATTTGACTCAAAAAAGTACTAATATGTATGTTAATTTCATCGTTATGATTCATGTTCATTCGTTCTTTATAAACCGATTTAGATTTCCCTTACACTTAGCTTTTGCAAAATACCTTTATATGTAGTTAAGACGAAGTTAAAAACAAAATGAAGCATTTTCACAATTTAGTTTGAAGCATGAATCAATAACAAGAAATATAACTTACATACGGAAACAAATAAAAGCAAATAAACACACAAAAACACACAAAGCCTAGGTTGCCTCCCAAGAAGCGCTTTTCTTTATTTACGAGTCTTGTAGCTAGACTCAAAGTCACCCTATCCAACATAGGTGAGTTCCGCATCGAGAACATCCTTAGGGTTGATTTTGGTTGGAAGTTTCCTATCGGTGCGTTTAGTGAAGTATGACCTCTCAAAATTCTCTCCATCCGGGTCATACAAAGTTATCTTAATGTGCCACGATCCATCTCCTGCCTTAGGTGGCTTTTTCCAATCACATTTATGTTTATCACCTTTGCTTTTCCATTTATTCATGGCTAGGTTGATTGGCAAAACTCCTAGGAAGTCGGTCATCTTTCTAAAAACTAGGGGATCTTCAAAGGGATCTAGTTCGGTGTCCCTAGCTAAAAGTTGTTCTACCGTTTGTGTTCGGTTTACAAATTCTTCTTCTAGGTAGAATGGGCATTGGGGTCCTATAAAGTCTCCGGCTAACCATGGTCCGTATCTAGAGGTCTTCCTATCGGGGGGTTCCTCAATGGTGTCGTAGGTATGTTTCTTAACATCATAAAGCGACCAAGTTTCTCTTTCTCCTACCGTAATCTTAGATTTCTTACAATCAATCATAGCGCTAGCAGTGGCTAGAAATCTTCTTCCTATCAACAAAAGGCATGTGGGGTACCTAACCATATCGAGGACGTGGAAGTCGGCTAGAATTGTCAATTTCCCTATGTGAACTATCACGTCCTTCACTACTACTACCGGGTATGCTACACTTCCGTCTGCTAAACCTATTATCACTTCGGTTTCTTCTAGCTTTCCTAGTTTGAGGGTGGCGTAGAGAGGTAGTGGAAGTAAGTTGAGGCTAGAACCAAGATCGGCCAATGTGTCATATACTTCCGAATTACCTATCTTACACGGTAGGACAAATAGACCCGGATCATCTAACTTCTTAGGTAGTTTGTTTCGAACGAAGGCGGTCCCTTTTTCTCCTAATTTGAGCTTCTCTTCATATTTTTCTAATAGAGTGCTATAGTAAGGGGCTCGTTCCAACACATCTATAACAGGACGTTCAAGGTGTCATTCCTTGAATTCTTAGTCAAGGTCTTTTGTGGGGGGTGTATCAACTATGTTATCGACCGACTTGGTGTTAGAGGTTTTATTTCGTGGTCTTTTTGAGGGATTTGGATTTGTTTGAAACACGTGCTCATAGCATTGGCCGAATAGTATTGTGGGCAAGAACTAGGAGAGGAAACCGAAGAAATGGAGTTAACGTTTAGTTTCGGGTTCTTGACCGTGTCGCTCGGGAGGGCTCCCATTTCTCGGTCATTGAGAATCTTCAACAAAGAATCGATTTTATCGGTCATCTCGCTTTGCTTTTGTTTGAACTCGGATTCAAACTTGGATATACGAGCTTCTTGAGATGCCATAAATTTCGACATCAATCCTTCAAAGTTGTTGGTACTACCATAGTTGTTGGAAGGATTGTTGTTGAAGGTACGGTTTGAGGAATTACCGTTGGGTTGAAACCGGTTAGGTGGGTTGGAAGAATTGTTTTGGGGTGCGTTTTGGTTTGACTTCCACCTAAGGTTGGGGTGATTTTTCCATGAGGGGTTGTATGAATCTCCATAAGGGTTTGGCTCGGGTTTGAAAGTGTACCACTTATCTCCCGCTCCGTCGGTACGCGTGGATGCGTAGTCCGCAAAAGCTTGTTCGGGGAGTTCCATGCAATCACGAGTGTCGTGGGGACCACTACATAATTCGCACGAAGAAGTGATTTTGTTCACTTGGCTTGAAGGTTTAGGAGCTTCGTAGGATTTCATGAGAAACTTGACTTGGTCTTCAAGTTCTATGATCCTACGGTCGGAAGTGCTTGAATTATTCGAAGGCAAAGATATTGCCTTGACCGTTTTATTCAAATCACGGGGATCATTCCAACTTTCGTTGTCATATAGAGCAAGATCTTCTAGGAGATCCCATGATTGTTCCGCACTTAGATCACGTAGCTTGCCACCGGCCGCTTGGTCAATGGTTTGCCTCGTGTGGAGATTGATGTGGTCATAGAAGATTTGGACTTGGAGCCAAAGGTCTATGCCATGATGAGGGACTTTTTGGAGTAAGTCCTTGAATCGAGTCCATGCCTCGTAGAGGGTTTCGCCTTGGCGTTGTTGGAACGCCAAGATATCATTCCTTAGCTTGGTAGTTCTCCCCGGTGGGAAAAATTGAGCAAGGAAACGAGTTGTGAGATCGTCCCAAGAGGTGATGGATCCTGCGGGAAGTCGCTCAAGCCATTGACTAGCTTGGTCCCGTAGAGAGAATTGGAAGAGACGCAATCGGGTCGTCTCTCGAGTTGCAACATCAAGGTCTATGGAATCTACGATTTTGAGGAAATCCTTGAGATGTTGGTTTGGATCTTCGGAACGAAGTCCATGGAATGCGCATCCGCTTTGCACCAACCGGATGGTGTCGGATCGCAAGGGAGTGACATTGGCTCCTTGAGTGAGCTCAATGGTGTTTCGATAGCCAAGGTGGCTAGGTCGGGAATACTCTCCTAAGGTGCGGGGTCTAGGAGGTTGGTTTGGTTGTGGTGGGTGGTTTGGTTGAATTGGGTTGTTGGGATCAAGGATTTTACAACCTTCCATGAAGGCGGATGGTAAAGGTTACGAACAAAAACACGAAGATAAAGATAGACTAAAGAAAATCCTAGAAAAATAAAATAAAAATCTCGCTAGAAAGGAATCTAGTGAGTAGACCTAATTAAATAAAAATTCTACCTAAACAATAACTATTCCCCCGCAGCGGCGCAAAAAACTTGATGCGTGGTTTTGTGTCCTTACAACAGGTTTTACCTCTCGAGGGATCTCAAGAGGCTTACAACCCCACCAGGCAGTGTACCTGACCGTAGTAGTATAGGATATTGGCAAGTACGGGGGATTGATCGTTCTCTCACAGGGAATAGTGTTCGTTAGGATAGAAAAACTACTCTAATAGGCCTAAGGGTGGAATGAAGATTCTTTTTTGTATTTTTATATTTTTATGAAAGCAAGTAAAATCTCGGTTTATAGGGAGTGGGCGGAATTAGTTGCTAGTCAACTAACCCAAAATTACTACTATTGCAAAAGAAAAATAAAATATCTAAAACTATTATGGTTGTGAAAACAGTATGGAGAAAATTGTGTTTACTTAGATTTCATTACTCCCTAACTATCTTTTACCGGTTAATTGACATGTATGTTACTTGTGTGGATGAAGGGTGTATTCCTAATAACTCATGGAGTGGCATACATATCTCTCCAATTCTATGAGCTCTTATCTCCTCCTATGCCATGCACGACACAACCATATGGATTGTAAACAGTGGCTCATGCGTTAAATACTACCTTAATAGCCTAGTATGCCTTGGCTACATGTTTCTCAAGACGTTCAAGCACGTTACCATAAAGGAGGTTGGCGAGTTTTCTTGAGCCTAACATTGATGGAACAATCATCCCAACAAACAACAACACACACCAATCAACCAATAATTAATAGTTAGGTTTCATTAGATCTAAGCAAACACTAGAGAATTTAGCTACACATGTTAATTGAAAGACAAGCAAGATAGATAGATAGATAACCAACACATAGACATGATGATTAAATTAAAGTGAAGACTTATCTTTGATTAAGCATGAGGGTTCCAAGGGTTGGAAACCCTAAAAGTTACAGAAAATTCGTCTTAGGGTTTTGCACTAAAAGTTCTCCACAAAGTTCCACACTTAATGAATAAAAATTAGAAAACTATATATATAGATTTTACATTCTGACGGCGTCAGGTTATAGGTTCAGACGCCGTCAGCTCGCCGCCATTAGGTTTCTCGGATGGCCTAGATCCACTTCTGACGCCGTCACCATATAAACCTTTCTGGGCCGTCACTCTTTAACTTTACTCCGGATCGGACGGCCTACATCTTCTAACGCCTGACGGCGTCAGGTGTTAAATCCAAAATTCTTTCTGGCCCGTCATTTGATAATTGGTTTCCACTCTTTTGTCAAGGCTTTCTAACGGCGTCACCTTGTGACTTTTGACGCCGTCAGGTTGTAAATCATCATCTTTTGAGACTTTGTCGTTTTCTTCACTTTTATGCTCCAAAAACGTCCAAATATGCATGTTTTCAAGAATTCCTCTCAAAAGTACCTAAAATGACAAAAGGAACGATTTAGGGCAATATTTGATCACATTTATACGAATTAGGGCTTAAATGACCCCCTAAACGCGTAACACTTTTTGTCTCATAAGTACGGCTGTAAACAAACTGAATGTTCAGTGAACATTTCTTGAACCGTTCGGTAAAAGTTCGTTTATGTTCGTTATGTTCGTTTATTTAGTAATTAAGTGAACGAACATGAACAATATTTTACGTTAGTTTAGTTAAATTAACGAACATGAACAAAAGTCACGGCCGTTATTTTATGTTTGTGAACGTCTGATTTTGAATTCAAAAAAATATTTTTATTTATACTTATTTTTTTTATATTTATTGTTATAATTATTATTTTTAATATTTATTATTATTATTTTTTTTAACAAAATACATCTACCACATTCACCAAAAAAATTTTGCGTGTCTCATAATGCCATTGTATCTCCCAATATATCTCATGTAAAAAGGAAATCCGGCCATTTGGTTACCACACCATTACTATTCACAAAAACACACACAGGCAAATCAACCGTCATCCCCAACTCCTCTCAACTACCACAGGTTAGGTTTTTTTGATTTTTGATAAACATCAAAGTAAATTTTTTTATTTACCTATTTTTGCATCTAGTTTGAAGTAATTTATATATATCGAAGTTGTTAATAATGTGTCCATGAGTTTACATTATACCTATTGATCTGATTGACTACTTTATTCATGTTATTGAAGTTTAAACTCAATTGTGTGAAATGGTTTTAATCAATATTTGAATTATAAGAACATTGATGCGTGGTTTTGTGACCTTACATCAGGTTTTTCCTCTCGAGGGATCTCAAGAGGCTTACAACCCCACCAGGCAGTGTACCTGACCGATGTAGTATAGGATAGTGGTAAGTACGGGGGATTGATCGTTCTCTCACAGGGAATAGTGTTCGTTAGGATAGAAAAGCTAATCTAGTAGGTCTAAAGGTGGGGGGAAGATTCTTTTTGTATTTTTATATTTTTTAGAAAGCAATTAAAATCTCGGTTTTAGAAGAAGGGCGGAATTAGTTGCTAGTCAACTAACCCAAGTTTACTACTTTTGCAAATTAAAATAAAATAAATAACTAAACTATTGTGGCTGTGAAACAATAAGGAGAAAGTTGTGGTTACTTAGATTTCATTACTCCCTAACTATCTTTTACCGGTTAATTGATATATGTGTTACTTGTGTGGATGAAGGGTGTATTCCTAATAACTCATGGAGTGGCATACATATCTCTCCAATTCTATGAGCTCTTATCTCGCCCTATGCCATGCACGGCACAACCATAGGGGTTGTAAACAGTGGCTCATGCGTTAAATACTACCATAATAGCCTAGTATTCATTGACTACATGTTTCCCAAGACGTTCAAGCACGTTACCATAAAGGAGGTTGGTCAGTTTTCTTGAGCCTAACATCGATGAAACAATAATCCCAACAAACAACAACACACATCAATCAACCAATAATCAATAGTTAGGTTTCATTAGATCTAAGCAAACACTAGAGAATTTAGCTACTCATGTTAATCAAAAGACAAGCAAGATAAAAAAAAACAAAAACATAGACATATTAATTGAATTAAAGTGAAGACTTATCTTTGATTAATGGCTAGGGTTCCAAGGGTTGGAAACCCTAAAAGTTATAGAAAAATCGTCCTTAGGGTTTGCCCTAAAAGTTCTCCACAAAGTTCCACCCTAGTGAATGAAAATTTAGAAAATATATATAGAAAATACATTGGGACGACGTCAGCTTTTAGACCCTGACGCCGTCACCCCGCCGACATTAGGGTTGTCGGATGGCCTAGATCCATTTGGGACGTGGTCAGCTTGTAAATACTTTTGGGCCGTCTCTCTTTAACTTAACACCATACGGCCTTCATTCTTTAACACCTGACGTCGTCAGGTGTTATTTCTTCAAAACTTTCTGGCCTGTCGTTTGATAAATGAATTCCACTCTTTTGTCATCCTTGCTGACGGCGTCACCTTGTGACTCCTGACGCCGTCAGGTTGTAATTCCTGCTTTCTTGAGACTTTGTCGTTTTCTTCACTTTTAGGCTCCAAAAACGTCCAAATATGCATGTTTTCCAGAATTCCTCTCAAAAGTACCTAAAATGACAAAAGGAACGATTTAGGGCAATATTTGATCACATTTATACGAATTAGGGCTTAAATGACCCCCTAAAAGCGTAACACTTTTCGTCTCATCAAACCTACATGTAGGGTTGCCTATAAAAAACAGTTGAAAGCCTAGATAATTAGAATCTAAGAGTATGTTAGTTATATTTGTCAATTATAGTAACTATGTTGATTAGTTATGAGATTCCTTTGTGAGAGATTGTTGATTCTTTAGGATAATTGTACATATTGAATGGGTTGAAGTTGTGGTATAAAATTGGTTATGTGACTCACAAATAATTCAGTAAAGAAATTTTGATATGCATTTGAGTTATATTTGTCAAGTATAAACAATGTATTACATTTAGGAATGAGTGGCTTCGGTCGGGTTCGGTTTGTATATATAGAATTACTTTAAAGGTAAAATGTTAAACTAATTGCGTGTTAATCCATTTGAGTTTCATTAGAATATGATGATTAGCAAGTGAGGATGGAAATGTATAGGTTGCCCGGCGTAATTATTTCTTGCTGCATACCCTACTTTATTTGTGTATGAATTTTATAGTATAAACAATGTATTACCTTAACAACATTTGAGTTCACATAATTAAACTTGGAAAATTTATCGAATAACTACCAGTTACAGTAATTGATTTACGTTACAGTAAAAGTCAAATAGTCAAAAGTCAAAGTCAAAGGGCAAAATAGTCATTTTGCCTTATGAAAATTTACGGGTTGCTACAGCCTCCACCAGTTACAGAAATCATGTCCTCATGATTTAGTTTGTGCTATGAGTTAATGATGTGCCTGAGAAGAGTTGGGTGTACTTCTATAAAGGAACTTTGTCCCGTAGTTCAGTGAGTGTTGAATCACAACTTATATTCGTCGTTTTCAAGTGTTGGCCGTAATGTACCCAATGATGGTCTCAACCAATAAGAAGTTATGGGAAAAGTTAATCTGGGAACTTCCATTCAGTATTTAGGAGAATGTAATTTCGTTTAATCCCTTACACAGGATGAAACAATTCGGATGTCTCGTAACCTAGTAGATCAAGTTGTACGAGTTCAGTCTGCTCAAGGACCCAAACGGTGATGGAATGTGGAAGTGAGGACATTTCGAGAAATAATGTCTCTAGAATAAAGGCCAACAAATTGGAGGAACTCGTGGGAGAGCTTATGTGTAGGTGTCCACACACCTAAGTAAAGTAGGCATCTACGTACCTATGTAAGTAGGTGGAATATTGTACCCAGGCTGTTAGTTTGTGATTGAACCAAGTCAAGAGTGTAAAAAGTCTATTAACTCAATAGATAGCCCATAATTGTGAAGATTTGTAACGGCAAAAGTGATAACTTAAGAATGAACTCAGATAGTTCAATTGAGATCTTAAGATTTTTGCTGAGTGGTAAAATGCTGGTGATTCTCAAGTTCGAGTTCATACTCATGTCATATCGGATACAAATAAGCCCACTCATTTATAATTAATTATTTACATAAATACGCGTCCCAAACAATGTAAATAAATAAATATAAACTTATGGTTTGGCGATTCACAATTTCTTTATTTGAATAAAAAGGCGTCCCAATCCATTCAAATAAAGACATTATAAATCATCCTACTTAAGAATTTCCGACAAAACACTCATGTTTAATCGAAGTGTTACTAGGTAGTGTATTATGAGACATAGTAAGTGTTCCGAGAGTGTGGAATGAATGTTCACATTCAATCTCGAAGACGAGGAGTAAGAAAATCAGAGAAATTCGACATAGCGTTCAAAAGTGTTAGTGAGTTCAGAGTTAAGAAATAGTTTTCTCACAATGTTTGAGAAATAATAGAGAGACCATTGTGCAACTCACAATGTCATAATAGTGAACGAGACCATTGTAATCACATACAACGTCTGAAAAGTAATTGAGACCATTGTTTACTTACAATGTCATAATAGTGAAGGAGACCATTGTAATCACATACAATGTCTTGAAAAGGTTTCATCGATCACACGAATGTAAGAGTAGGCATGGCGCACGGAAAGTGAAAGACAACAATATGTGTTACGAGTTAAAATGTAAAATGTAGTTATAGTCTAGGTTCAAATGCAACCTGGTTCTCTATAACTCATGCTCTGATACCAATCTGTAACACCCCCAAAATATCGCAGTGGAAGATTGTGTCACTAGGGTATTACTTCATAGCACAAAGTACAAATTACAGAAAACGACTCTAAATGAGACGTTTTGTAATGAATTATCATTCGATACAAATATCAGAGTTTACAAAGAGGTCCCATAAGTTTACAAAATGTACAACATAAAAGTTGTAAAGTTTTTCGAATGATAATATATGCATCGTCTTAAAAATGTTTTTCGTGCGCCTTCACATGCCAGCCTATTCCTTTCGAATCTGAGAATAAACATGCTAAAAGTGTCAACACAATGGTTGAGTGAGTTCATAGGTTTTAGTAAAAGTAACAACATTGTGGACCACAAGATTTCAACAACAACTGTAATTCAAATATGTTCATGTATTCCTATTGCACTAAGCTCATGAAACCGAAACCTTGACAGTTAGTTATGTATCACCCCAACCAGGTGCTTTGACCTACACCTCTACGACATCAAATGAAATGCGTCCGTTTTCTTGTTGGAGCGACCAACACGGACGGGGGAGTTTACCCCCAATAGATCTATTCACAGCATTCGCGCTTACTCTCATAAGAGTAATTAATGGTTCATGATTGTAGGGATTNGACAGTTAGTTATGTATCACCCCAACCAGGTGCTTTGACCTACACCTCTACGACATCAAATGAAATGCGTCCGTTTTCTTGTTGGAGCGACCAACACGGACGGGGGAGTTTACCCCCAATAGATCTATTCACAGCATTCGCGCTTACTCTCATAAGAGTAATTAATGGTTCATGATTGTAGGGATTTTATGGCAAATAAGGCAACTTAGGCAATCAACAAATGTTTAGTGTACTTGTGTCCGTATGTAAAACAACAACGAGTTTAAGTATAAATGAGCATGTATTCTCCCCCAAAGAAATTTAAAACAAGTAAAAGTGGGGTCATGAACTCACCGTAGTATTCAGTAGTAGTTTAATACAACAGATAATGTATGGAAAGACCACGATCTTTAACGATAACCTACGAGAGTATAGTGATCGCGCCTTAATATAATGTACAATATGAGTGTACAAGTATATGTAAAGTCATTGACTTGATTATGATGTTGTACATATGTCTTAAGTTGTGTAACTGAGTGAAGCATCTTTAAAATGTGCTATGGCTAATTTATAAGTTGTCGAGGTCAAGAAATGAGTCCATTAATTAATTGAACAAGTCCTAATGACAAGTTTCACGCCATCAATCCCAAGCTAGCCGTGCCAGACACACAACCTTGAGACAACAACCAAAGCCATAGCCATGGCTACGTCTCGGCTAGAAGGACTTGAGACAACAGCCTTGACTTAGCCTTGGCTGTGCCTCGACCTCAAAAGATCAAAACGCAACAAAGACTTTTTTAGCCATGGTTGTTTTTCGGTACTCTAAACAGGTTCAGTTGGCTTTTCGAGTTTACAGCCTTCGTTTCTCATTTTCAGGCTAAACTGTCCACGATGTCTTAGGTAAAACATCTATATGAACAACTTTCATGTTTTATACTTTCAGTGGTTCGGACCAGAAAAGGCTGTAAATCGTGATTTATGAATCACATCAGAAGACTATTTGTTCCAGCACCAATTTCCTTCTAGTAGTCTTTACTTAAGCATAACTTTTTAACCACAAGCTCATTTACCATGATTCAAAAGCTCAAGTTGTAGTTTTTAACATCTTCCATCTGTTTCTCAAACTTGTCAATTTCATAGGTTCATGATTTCATGCTAAAGATTACAAATTCAATAGCTACCAACTAGTTGTTTCAAAAGTGTCTAACTAATTAACTTGTGTTTTTCTTGTATGTACAATATCATACCATGCCATAGTACATATGAAACCCGTACAAGATATAAATTATATCAAAATGAATGAAAAGCTTGAAACCTAAACATAGTCTTATAAATTCTTGGATGAGATACACCAAAAACCCAAAAACCATTAGCCTAAGTCTTTGTATCACCAACTAGTCTTTCAATCTTTAACCCAAGTTGTTGTAGCCTTATGAAACCTTGGACTTGATCTTCTACTTCAGCCTTTGGTCTCTTGTATAGCTCTTAAACTAGCCAGGTCATCTCCAAAGTAACTCTTGAGCTAAGTAGTAGATACAATGACTTCCATCTTTGTAATATAATTTATAACTTGAATCAAACTTAATGATGGTAATATGATGATGGTGATGTACGGTGCAAGAGTGAGCCAAAGATGGAATTGTAGTAACTTTGTGTGGAAGAAATATATAGATAAGTGTCTATATATTTACAAAGATGGATTATGTGTACCATTTTAGGACAAAAGGCTTCATCAAAAGCCATGTGGCCTTGTGAAGAATTAGTACACGTCCACCTCATGCTTGAGGTGGGGAGAAGCTTAGTTTCTTGCTTTTGAAGTAGCTTCAAGGTGAAGCAAAGTGTCTACGTAGTATATTTTGGTCCCGATTATTACTAATTTTAAGTCCTTTAGTCACGAAACTTAAAACCAGATAACATTAAAATATAATACTTACAAAAATATTAAAACTTATCAATATACTCCAACTAAGTATATTAGATGTGTGATAAGTTGAACGGTCAGCGTAAACATTGATAAAACCTAATAACGAAGGTTTGAGTATGCATATTACGTAAAGAGTATAATGTTTACGTAAAAATAACAAAGTGTAAATAGTTCATATAAAATATGACTATTGATAGATTTTGAGCACATAGACTTATCCTAGTCTTGTGTTGGTCGAGAGAAGAGTTCACATAATTAAACTTGGAAAATTTACCGAATAACTACCAGTTACAGTAATTGATTTACATTACAGTAAAAGTCAAATAGTCAAAAGTAAAAGTCAAAGGGCAGAATAGTCATTTTGCCTTATGAAAATTTATGGGTTGCTACACCTTGAAAAAGGACAAAAAGAGTACAACTTCCATAGGAACCTATATTCTAGCATGAATAACTAATGAAACAGAAACCTCTTAAACATTAATAGCAATAATAAATAAACATACACCATACTGCATATACACCAGCAATCACTCCAACAGTAGCCAATTACCACACCGACCATAAACCTCTCAAACAGTAATTGCTATTTTTAAAAAACTTTACTGGTTTAATGTTGCAATCAATACTTTAAGAAAGTACTGTTTGTCTAGCAGTACTTTGAGAAAAGTACTTTTTATTCAAAAGATTTAAACAATTAAGACCATAACAGTAATCATGCATCATCATCTGTAAATATTGTCCAATTAATGATCATATTAATGACCATAAGAGTTGTTTCATCCTCTTGTTCTACGTCCAACCCATGATCTAACATCCTCTGTAGAAACTAAAACCATGGTCAAAATAGTTTCTTGGATCGTTTTGGCTCTTAGACGAGGTATACTATTAGCTATATCTAGGAACACATAATAACGAAAGCGGAATATTCAAACAATGAATTAAGGTTATCATGAACAAGGTTTTCATTATCATTATCTTTTCTAACGATTAACAAACTAATTAACATGTTCTACCTTGATCAAGTAGAACATGCTGTCTAAACTAAATCACTAATAAACCCTAGGCGTTTATATCCTACGCCTAGGTTACACACACACATCCTCTTTATATACTATAGGAAGACCTGTTAATCAATCTAGTGACCCATGTCCTCTTTATATACTATAGGATTAAGGTTTACAAGATACTACGAATTGTATTAGGAAACAAATACTTTCCTAATCTTTATGCTCCATCTTTTTGTAGTTTTCCTTCTTGTCACTTTAAGCCCTTCATGTTTCATTCTTCTTGTTTTGTATCATCGAATCAATAAATATAATTCCCAACAATCTTCTCCTAATTGATGGTAACAAAACAATCATGAATCATGTACGAACTTCCCTAGACGAAGTAGAGAAATTGAGATAATTAAATCTCGCCATGAATGAAACAATCTTGTCTTCCCCTTGATTCATGAAATGCCACTCCAACATCTCTTCTAACATCTCTTCTTCCCCTTTTTGTTATCAACAAATAGGGAACGTATGCAAAACTTCCCCTTGAGTGGTGCATGTAGATGGTTGAACATTTAATCAATAAGCTTCCCCTGAAACCAATATGTTTCCATCTCTTGAATCTTTAATTCTTTAGGCTCATTGTAATGATCACTGATGAAGAAAACCAAATATAACGAACTTTATGAAGAAGTAGAACAACCCAAACTTGTGTCTTATGTCTTGTACTTAGTATGTGACTCCAAACTCATACCAGAGCAACAATAGTATAAGTAGACTGCAACCTCTTAACAAAATCCTCATCCTATGTGAGACAATGAGCACAATAACGTAACTCCTTCAAGTGATAGCCAATGTATGCATAGAGCATTGATGTGTGTTATTTTACACATATTTTTGACCTTAGTTTAAGTGTGTATTAGACCAAAAACTAACGTGAAACGCCAAAGATATAATGTTTTTGTGTTTGTGACTGTGCAGGAAAGGATATTGCATAAATGGCATGAAAACCAACCAAAAAGCCCTAAAAGAGCACGAGATTTGGAAAAGAGTCAAGAAGCCGAGTCAAAGATGAAATTTACTCAAGTAAAGCCCGTGACGATGTTTTCATTACTTAAAGGCTCGTGAATATGAAAGAGATACTTAATCGAAGATTAAAGATGATTATCATGTATAAGCTTCCCAAACTCGAGCAAGTGGTCACTTTTATATCATTGAAGACTTTTTGAAGACTCGTTAACATATTCCTCAAGATTACAAGGACTTAAGTTTACTTTTTAGAAGTCGTTTAGTAGTGTAATAGAAGTTTATGTGTCATTTCATAAACAAATAGAGTTAAGGGGGCTTGATGTAAAAGGATTCCACCATGGAAACCTTAAATACCCACCTTAAGCTTCATTTTGAAGCTAGTCTTCATTTTGTTTTTTCATTATGTCATTTTAATTTTATGTCATTTACTTTACTTGTCATTTATTTTCTTGTCATTTAAATTTATGTCAATTTAATTTTCATGACTTGATTTACTTATTGTCTTTAATCTTTAATGCTTTAATCTTTACAAGTTCTTTCTTAATCTTTACAAGCTTTTATAAATTTTCTTGTCACCTTTGCATGGTTTTTATTTGAGTTGCATAAAAAGCTTATGGGTTAAGGCTTGCAAAAGAAGTCGTGGCTTATTTGCTTATTTATAAGCTTATTTTGTGTCTAAACGTTATTTTTATTAAGTTTTAACAAGTTGTATTTATTTTTTTACAAAGTTTGTGGTCACGTTAAAAGTTTTTAAAAGTCCAGTATATTTTTTTTAGGGTTTAGTAGCGAGTTTGGATCCAAATATAGCGAGTATGTTTTTTTTAGGGTATAGCGAGTATAGAGTTGAAGCTAGCGAGTATGGATTTAGAGCTAGCGAGTATGGGTCTTGAGTCCTAGCGAGTATTGGTTATAGTTTTTAGCGAGTTTTGATGTTTTATGGTACTTAGCGAGTTTCAATTTTTAGTGTGCTAGCGAGTTTATTTTTTTTTATTGAGTCAACTTTATTTTTAGTCTAAGTCTTTGAGTCGTGTCTTGTTTTCTTCTTCTCTTTTCTTATTTCTTTTACAAGCCGAGCTAGGCTTTTATTCTCTCCATCGTTTTATCGAGTGGAGTTTTGTTTGGTTAATCCCTAAACGAAACTCTGCCGAAATTTTCTTTTGATCTTTTTAACTTAGCTTATTTTTATTTTCATTTGTTTTATTTTCTTTTAAACATTTACTTCACTTTTCTTTTATCATTTAAATCTAAAATCACAAAAACATTTTACACTATTATTTTATTTTCATTTCTTTTATTTACTTAATCTTTATTTCTTTTATTTCTTTTTACGTTATTTTCTTTTCTCGTTCATTTAACTTCTTTATCACGTTTTACTATTTCTAAAGTTTAAATAAAGTTTATACTAAACAAAACCAAACAATCTTTAAACCCATTCTCTCACATAAACTCACGGTTTGAACGACTAAGACCTTCCAACCTCGTGGATATGTCATTTCCTTTCAACATTATCTAAATGCCTACTGTTTATATCGTTATTTATCAAGTCTTCGAATCTAACGTCTTTTATCAAACTCTCACTTCCCTAAAAGCCTTAAGTTCTTCTTAATGTATCAGCACTATTAAAAGAACAAGAGAATTCATTAGATTTCATTGATATCAGAATCTGAGCCAATGATGAAAAGTCATAACCATTAGTAGCAAAGTAATCCCTGTATTGTCACATGCAAGCAACCATGGTATTCTTCTTGTGCCAAGTCACTCAGTCATTAATTCTCAAACCATCGACAGACACCAAAGCATAATGCTTTGCCTCTTCTCAACCTCTTGTTGTCAACATTCTTCTGGGAGTCGCATTCTCTGCAAATTCCTTCCCTAAATTGCAGTTAGCATATTTTGACCTTGTCCAAAACCATGTCACCTGTATTATAACTTAAGGCCCCCAGCCTTTTCAAGAACTTATTCTTGCCTTAAAGTCAGCAACATTTGGCCACTTCATACAAATTTCTTTCCAGATCATCAAATCAATGGAATCACATTCTGGTTTAAATTATGCTTGGTGAGATAGCCAACGAATGCACAAAGAGCACTCACTCAGTGTCAAGTTATTATAACCAGCAGCAAGAACTAGTGCTAACATAAGACTCCATAAGCACAAGTGATGTTCTCGATGAAGTATTGCCTTTGGAAAACAAAAGATATTTTGAGCTGCGATGTAAATTAGACAATCAGAATCGCTTCAACCAATTCATAAGCCTTCAAGTTGCTTTATAGATCCATCCAAGCCCATTGAATACANTCTTGAATCGTACTCCACGGGATATTCTTACTATCATCGAAAACAAATCTAAGGTTCCGACTTCTCATAACAAACCGAATGTTTCGAAAGCAACATTGTTTAATCCTTCTTCTTCGACGTCATCGGCCCATCCATCGGAGATGGCCGAACTTACCGATGCTTTACGTTTGATGATGGCAGAGTTTAAGAACCAGAATCAGAAACCCGAGCCCGTTAAAGCTGTTAATGAAGTGTGTGTGATTTGTGGTGGTCCCCATCAGTATTATAATTGTCAAGCCACCGATGGCCAAATTGGTAATGCTGACGTCGCAGCTGCTAACTTTATTCAAAACCAAGGTTTT
The DNA here is from genome assembly GCA_014162995.1 of Artemisia annua. Classification (NCBI taxonomy): domain Eukaryota; kingdom Viridiplantae; phylum Streptophyta; class Magnoliopsida; order Asterales; family Asteraceae; genus Artemisia; species Artemisia annua. Next base: position 3,015 of record LBNU01037019.1, on the reverse strand, counting down.
AGACCTAACAACCAAATGGGACCACCAGGATTTCCACCATTGCAAACTTATCAAAACCGTTACCCTCAAAATAACCACGGTTATCAAAACCAAGGTTACAACCAAAACCGTGCAACAAGCTACAATCAAAACCAAGGTTATCAAAATTATCAAAGTTCTCCACCCCAACAAGCTTTTAACCAACAACCACCACCAAGGTCAACGTCTCCTGAGCTCGCCAATTACATCAAAACCAATGACGTGAGCATGCGAGCAATGCAAAACCAAATCAACAACTTGAAGGTTGACTTTAAGAAGGAAATCGACGCGTCAATGTCTCAACAGACTAATGAGCTTAAGCAAATGATAAACGCTTTTATGCAAATAAATCAACCATCATCGTCGAGTTGTCTTCCAAGTAATACGATTCATAACCCACGTGGTGATTTGAAAGCGATTACGACTAGAAGTGGTGTGTCATACGAAGGACCCACGGTTCCAACTACCTCGTCTTCTTTACCCCCTAAGGTGGTCGTCCGTGAGACCGAGGCGACAAAGGATAAGGAAATTCCTACTAACAACGGAAGGACCGAATACATCCAACCTCCGGTTGTCCAAAGTGAACCAAAGTTTAAAAGATCATTGCCTTATCCGCTTAACCCAAAGTTTCGTGAAAAAAATCACCAACAAATGAAAAAACTTCTTCAAAATTTTCAAGATCTTCACTTTGACTTGAGTTTTGCGGATGCTTTGCTTTATATGCCTAAATTTGCTACAACTTTCAAAAGCTTAATGAGTAACAAAGAAAAATTATTGGATATTGCTAACACGCCTTTGAATGAGAATTGCTCGGCAGTTATCTTAAAGAAACTTCCCGAAACACTTGAAGACCCCGGCAAATTTCTAATTCCTTGTGATTTCCCGGGAATGATCGAATGCCTAGCCTTGGCCGATCTTGGCGCAAGCATCAATCTTATGCCCTTGTCCGTTTGGAAACAACTATCTCTCCCCGAACTAACTCCTACGCGAATGACTCTCGAGCTCGCGAACCGTTCAATCGCTCATGCAAAAGGTATCGCTGAAGATGTCATCGTAAAGGTTGGAAAGTTCTATTTCCCGGTTGATTTTGTTGTTTGTGATTTTGATGCCGATCCTCGAGTCCCTCTCATTCTTGGGAGAGGATTCTTGAAAACGAGCCATGCTTTAGTTGATGTTTTTGCGGAAGAAGTCACTCTCCGAGTTGAGGATGAGGCCATTACGTTTAATATCCAACAAACTTCTACAAACGCCGCCAATACATTTTCGGTTAAAAGTATTGATGTCAAAGATGTTAGTAATGATGTTTCTTCCGAGTCTTCCAATCCTTCCCTTCCGAGTGAGGGAAGTGATTTTTCTATGGAAGAGCTCGAGGTTTTCTCTCATAATGATCCCGTTTTACCTCAAATTGATGAAGCCGTCTTTGATATGGAGGGAGATATTCGCTTAATTGAAAAATTGTTGAATGAACCACCGTCAACTCTTCCTCCCGAAAAAGTCAACTTGGATGCTAAACCGTCTGAATCCGATTCTAAGTCCAAAGATCAAAGTAGTGGCAGTACCACTTCTAGAGTCGATGCTCTTCTTGAGGAGTTCGCCGATGAACTCGCTCTCCTTGATTCCATTCCACGAGAGGATGAGGACGTTGAATCCGATTTACGCAGATTGGAGTTTTTACTAAACAATGACGATGATGATTTTGTTGATGTTCAAGTTACTCAAAAAAAAGTTGATAATTTCTCAAATCAAACTTCATCACTTGGTTCGCACTTTGAGCTTACCAACGACCAAAGTGATGATGAACTTTTTGATTTTAAGGCCGATCAAAGTGAGTGGAAAAACATTTTATATGGAAAATCTTTTGAAGAAAAATATTTTGATGACCAAAGTGACGATGAACTTTTTGATTTCAAGGCTGATCAAACCGAATGGCGAAATATTTTATATGGGAAATCTGTTGATGAAAAATCTTTTGAGAAAAAATCTTTGAATGAAAAATCTGATGAAACAGAATTCAAAAAGGAGTTTAAAATGGTAACAATCAATGAAAAATCTGTTTTTGAGCTAATATCTTCTTTTGAGGATGATTTGTTTTCTTTTGATGAGTCCACCATCGAGTACCTTTCCGATTTTTCCTGTGAAGACAAAGTTTTTAATCCAGGAATACTCGATGGTGGTAAAATTCATCCTTTGATTAATGTGACTCCAAACAAAAATTTTGAGCAATTTTTAATGATGAAGGAAAATGATTGCTTTTCGCTCACTTCTGAGCAAAAATCTTTATCATTAATGAAAACAAAATCTTTGCTACC
>LBNU01037016.1:53639-70677 GCA_014162995.1 Artemisia annua | reverse complement strand
CGAGTTGGGACCAAGTTCTAGCGAGTTTGTTTCTTTGAGTCATAGCGAGTTTGAGTTTTGTCTAAGGCTAGCGAGTATGAGGTACTAGGTCATAGCGAGTTTCATTTGTGTCTTAGGTAGCGAGTTTAGTGTTTTCTTAACATGGTAGCGAGTTTGGCACAATACCTAGCGAGTATGTGTGCACTATTATATAGCGAGTATGTGTGCTCTATTATATAGCGAGTATGAGTTTGATTTTTAGTAGCGAGTTTCATTTGTGTCTTAGGTAGCGAGTTTAGTGTTTTCTTAACATGGTAGCGAGTTTGGCACAATACCTAGCGAGTATGTGTGCACTATTATATAGCGAGTATGTGTGCACTATTATATAGCGAGTATGAGTTTGATTTTTAGTAGCGAGTTTCATTTGTTTCTTAGATAGCGAGTTTGTGTCTTTGGTTTCAAGTATAGCGAGTTTGGTTTACAGTTTTGTGTCAGTTTCATTTTTAGCTTAAGTCTTTGAGTCGTGTCTTGTTCTAGTCTTTTCTTTTCTTATTTCTTTTACAAGCCGAGCTAGGCTTTTGTTTTCTCCGTCGTTCTTCGAGTGGAGTTTCGTTCGGTTCATTCCTAAGCGAAACTCTGCCGAATTTTCTTTAATTTCTTTTAACTTAGTCTATTTTCTTTCAACTTGTTTTATTTTCTTTTAAACATTTACTTCACTTTTCTTTTATTAATTAAATCTAAAATCACAAAAACATTTTACACTATTATTTTATTTTCATTTCTTTATTTACTTTACCTTTATTTATTTTATTTCTTTCTTTTATTTTTAATTTTTTACGTTTATGTTTTCTTTTCTCGTTCATTTTAATTTCTTTACTCATGTTTTACTTTTCATTAAGTTTTAAATAAAGTTTAGTAGCGTAAACAAAACCAAAACATATCTTTAAACCCATTCACATCACATAACTCACGGTTTTGAACGACTAAGATCAGTTCAACCCTCGTTGGGACTACGACCCGAGGTTCTTAAGCTTCACCGCTTGGTTCTGCCTCGATCATCTCCTGTCATATGTCCAGAGCAACCACTATCAATAATTCCTTTGTCTTTTAGCTCATCCTGTAGATTGCCCTGCACATGAAAAGTAGAGAAATCAGTTTCTCTTTTTGACCCAAGCCATCACTGGCTTGGATCTGCCCTGTGCATCAACATAATTATACTTAGTGAGGTCCATCGATGAACTGCTGGTATTGGGAACTTTAGATAAAGCATTAGATTTTGGTTTCCAAGTCCAACAAGCTGAGGCCTTAATAGCATCAAAAATGATTTCCAACAAATGTATCTGTTATAGATTTTGAAATAGCAGCAGAAGCCTTTGCCTTGGCAGCAGAGTCTACTTTTCTTGTAGCAGTAGGACCAGTTGTTTTATCATGAAAAGGCCTGTTTGGTTGAGCATTTATAATTGATCTAGTAACACCAGATCTCAATAATACTGCTCTAGGAACCATTTGTCTTTTCGAAGGAGAGTGAGTCATTTTTGAAAAGTTTTGATGATTCACTCTTGTATATTGGTTCCAAACAGGTTTTTGTTAGATTGTACAATCTGCAATTAAATGCTCAAAACTACCACATTTATAACATGCCTTCTTGTTTAATTGAAAGTCATTACCTAATTTATGAGAAACTAGGTTATTGAAATTCCTTTGATTACCCCTAGGCTTGTTAGTAAACCTCTCCATGTGATGTCTAGGTACTTCATTATATTCAACCACTTTTCTAGACATATTATGACCTAGCACAGGTTTCAGAAACCTATCCTGTTTAACTCTAGCCTCATTAACTTTAGGAATTTCTTCCTTTTTAACATTTTGTGTTGGCTCAGTCTGTTCATCCTCACTATCTGAAACCCAATCTTCAATGATGGGTGCATCAGACCACTTATTTTCAACCCTAGTTGTTTGAATAGACACATTACTGATTTCTTCACTAGGTTTGATCTCTTCTGGTTTACTCATGAAGGATAGCTCCTTTCCTGGTGGTGCAAAAGCACTTTTCATTGGAGGAGCTACTTCAGTATACCCTATGCCACTACCTCTTCTCATTAATTGACACTGAATAGTATTATCTATAGCAGTTGAAGCAAACTTATGTTTTTCCACCCTTACAATATGTTTTTCTTTATCTGCAAGAGCCTCATCTCTAGCCTGTTCTGCTTCTGTTAATTTTCTTTTAAGTGTTTCTATCTCAGTGTTTTTAACAAAAAGCTCACCATCCTGTACATTGATTCTATCTACATATTCAAGCTCCATCTCTTTAAGATAATCTAATCTTCTTTCCACATTTTCAATTCCTACTTTATAACTTAAGTTATCAAGTTTTAGAGACTCTACCTCTTGCCTAAGACTTTCATTCCTAGATTTAAGTTCATCTATGGTGTCAGAACAAGATTTAAAAGAACAAGTAGAATCATTTGACTCATTGGATACCTCAGAGTCAGAACCAGATGATGAAGAAGCATAGGCCATAAGAGCAAAGTTTTTCTTTGGAGTCTTTACTTCAGCAATGAACCCTTGATGTGGTTCTTCTCCAGCCATGTCACTCCAGTCATAGTCACCTAACCCATCACAAGACACCAAAGCAGTAGATGGCTTTGACTCAGCATCATTCTTCTTTGGAAGTTCTACAATCTTCTTTGGAGCTCTACATTCTCTGGCAAAGTGACCCTTCCTATTGCAGTTGTAGCACTCCATCTGAGATTTGTCAAATCCCAAGTTACCCTGAGGCTTATACTTAAGCTGCTTCCCAGTTCTCTTCAAGAACCTTCTTGCCCTTAGGGTTAACATAGCCATCTGCCACTTTAAATCAATCTCTTCAAGTGCATCAGGATCTATATGATCAGCATCTTGATTCATCACTTGAGTACCTGTAGTAAGATCAGCCAAGAAAGCACAAATAGCAGCATCACTCATATTATCACTGTTGTTAGAACCAGCAGCAGAGTTGCTAGTGCTAGCAGCAGATACACCATAAGCAGCAGAGTGATTAGCAGCAGAGTGAGCATCTGAAGTGTTAGATGTATTGGATGACACAAAAGCTATATTTTGAGCTCCAGAAGATGAAGTAGATGAACTAGATGAGAGATTCATCTCAGTTTCATATACTTTCAAGTTGTTGTACAGACTATCCAGGCTCATAGTTTCAAAGTCTGCTTTGTTTCTCCACACAACTGTATGCATGCTCCATTCTGGTGCAAGACTTCTGAGAAACTTGAGATTGATGTCTTCTTCAGGAACTAGGTAACCCACAAGCTTCAAGTGACTTATAAGTTTTTGAAGCCTGTTATAAGTGCCATCAAGATTTTCACCACTTAGAGCAGTGAAGTTTTCAAATTGATGCTTCAGAACATTCTTCCTTGACTTTTTAGTAGCTTCAGTACCACCAAACCTTGACTCAACAGCAGTCATAAGAGCCTTAGCAGATTCATAGTGTTCAAAGTCGGCCTGAAACTCATTAGGTATTCCCATTAAAAGAATACTGAGAGTCTTGATCTCCAGCTTTCTGAGATCTTCATCTTCTTTGGCTTTGATAGCTAGCTCTTTCCCATCGACGACCCTAGGAAACTTGTCACCATCCAGAACCACATTCCACATCTTGTAGTCAATCATGCGCATATACTGCCTGATGCGCATCTTCCAAAGCTCATACTCACCTTGCTTGAGCATTGGGATCTTGGATGCAGTAATCATATGTGTGTCATCACCCATGGCTACTTTTGTTATTATGAACAGACTTTAGAAGTACTTGAGTTCTTCTCGATCACAGCTTCTAGATCACAAGCTCTGATACCATTTGTTGATCCCAGTTGAGCAAACGATCTAGTATAGAAGCTGACTTGAATAGAAACTTATATAATATGCGGAATATATTATATAACTTAAGATGAACACAAGAACAATGAATATCATACTAAACACTTCAATATATTAATTATACGAGCACTCTTACAATGCTAGGGTTTTACAACCTTGAAGTGAATTCGACTTTTCTAACACACGTACATTCTCTAACCCTAGGGATCTCCTTTTATAGACAAGGAACCCTACACGGTTTACAAAGACTTCTTACACACACAAACGATACTCTAAACCTATAGAATATTTAATACAATCATTAACATAAATACATGACTCAATACTATAATTAACTCTGAGCAGCAGAGTCACAATTCCAGCAGCAGAATCAGTCAACAGCAGATTGATATTATTAGAAGCAGAGTTACTTAAAACCCAACAATAAGAATGAGAGCATCCGCAAAGCTTATATCGAAATGCAAATCATGAAAGATTTTAAAGAATTTCTCCATTTGATTCGTAGCTTTTTCACAGAGCTTTTGGTCTTTAAGTCTAGAAGGATATGGAATTGAAGGTTACGGATTAGAATTGACTTGTTCAACATCGGGTTCAAAAACAACTTTCGGTTTAGAATTTTGGACAACCGGAGATTTAACGTCTTTGGTACTTCCATTGTTAGTAGGAAGTTCCTTGTCCTCAGTCGCCTCGGTCTCACGCTCGACTACCTTAGGAGGAAGAGAAGAAGAGGTAGTGGGAGTCGTGGGTCCATCATAGGAAACACCACTACGGGTTGTGATCGCTTTGACATCGCCCCTCGGGTTAGCGATCGTGTTGCTTGGAAAAGTTCCCAAGCCCGAGGGTCGATCATTTAAAGACTTCTTAATCTCGTTGATTTGAGAAGCTAACAACCGAGTGGTTTCTTCTTGAGATTTCATAAAAGTTTGTTGATTTTGAATCAATTGTTTTATCAATTCTTCCGAGGGTGATTGGTTTTGAACAACTCCTTGGTTTTGATTTTGAAAATTTTGCCCTCGGTTGTTTTGGTTTTGAAAATTTCCTTGATTTTGCCTTTGATTGAAATTGTTTTGATTTTGAAATCCTTGATTTTGATTTTGAAAACCTTGGTTTTGATTTTGATTATGAAATCCTTGGTTCATCCGATTTTGGTTTTTATTGAATTGGTTGTTACGGTTTTGAGCATTTTGATTTTGGTTTTGATTGAAACCGAGTGGTCCAAGATAGTTGTTGGAACGATAGCTAAGAAGATTTCGGTCTCCTTGCGGTTGGTAACCGTTACCTCCCGTGTTGTAGGAACCTTGAGTAGCATATACATTCTCATGAGTGAAACCACCGGAGGCCGGACACTCATTATATGGGTGAGGACCACCACAAGTCTCACAAACTTGATTAACATGTTTCACTTGATGATTAACGAATTAATTAACACTTTGATTTGTTCTTAAAATGGCGGTAGACAACTCATCTAATTTCTAAGTGATTGCGGAAATTTCGGAAGAAGAGGAGGAAGGATTTGGGGTGGTAGATCTAGTCGAGTCGCTCTTTTTGACTGAGGATTCCCAAAAATGATGGTGGTCGGTCATGTTCTCGATAAGATCATAGCACTCTTCGGGTCTCCTTTTTATAAAGTCCCACCCGCGGCAACATTGATTGTATCACGATGTCTCATTGTTAAACCATTATAGAATGTGTCTATTATGGTGACAAGTAACATTTTATCATTTGGACACCGATCAATCGAAAGCTTGTAGCGTTCCCATGCCTCGAATAAGGACTCATCGGGAAGCTGACGAAAATTGCTAATATCATTTCTCAACTTCGTCACCATCGACGGTGGAAAGTACTTAGCAAGAAACTTTGAAACCATTTCATCAAAACTAAGAATCGAATTTTTGGCAAGACGATCAAACCAAGCGGTGGCATGATGCGTAAGAGAATAAGGAAAGAGGTATAAGTGAAGAGCGTCATCGGAGACCCCATTTTGCTTCATACTCTATGTGATGGTAAGAAATTTATCAAGATGCTTATTTGCATCGTCACCCGGTAAACCGTGAAATTGGCAAGAATTTTGGACTTGTTGGATCATATGATGTTTAAGTCTAAAATCCGTAGCCTCGATGTTAAGAGGGGCAATTGGTCCGCCCCTTCCGTGCATAGTTGGTTGGCACAACTCCTTCATCGTTCGGAGATCGGGAGCTGGCTCATCCTTTTGTTCTTGGTCTTCGTTCATGTTTACTTCCTTAAAATTTGAAAATTCGATTCTACGATTATGACGAATGACTTTTTCTGGATTCGAAAGCGGAGAATGGAGATCGTTCAAGGATGAACGAGTGTTCATACACTAAAAACAACAGAATTTGAAAGAAAATCAAAATTTTTGAAAAAGGTAAATATTTTTGGGTTTTTAAGATTTGTTTTTGGATTTTTAATAAAGATATTTTTGGGAAACTAGAACGGGGGTTGAATAGTTTACCGACTCATTTTAGTTATAAAAACTACTTTGTGAAAAGCTTAGATTCAATTGTAGATGAAATCAATCAACACCAATATGAACACAACACTATGCTAACACAATCAAACACTAAATATGTAAAGAGAAGAGATGGAAAGATCAAACCGAGACAACGAGATTTATAGTGGTTCGGTCACGAAGCTCTTCTTCGCCTTACTCTACTCCCCGAGTACCACACTCGAGAGTTCTAAGCACTATGTCAACAAAGCTCCCTTCAGGCGGAGAAAACCGTACAACGTCGCTTACATTATTTTCCGACACTAAGCTAGATGTCGAGTACTAATCTTAGCTAGTACCAATCTACCACGATCCACTCGATCCTAACTTCATACACGATCTACACAATCCTTAGTTATCACATGATCTACAAGATCCTCACACTATACTCTTGATCCACTTGATCAACACACAAGCACACAAGCTACTAGAGATCCCCAAGATCTCAACAAGATCACAATGATCAACACAAGACAACAATAAAAGACTATGATACTTGATGTATTTCAAGATACAATCAAGTTAACACCTAGTAATGCAAGTTCACTACACAAAGACTCTAACACTCTGTATCTTCTTGATACTTTGTGTTCTTCTCTTGACTAATAGAGTAATGTAGGTGATCTTTGGTTGGATGAAAGGATCACTCTTTAAACAAAAGAAAACTAACTAATGATCAAAGGAATGTAAGTATGTAAGGAGGATAGAACTCAGAAAGTTTTGTGTGAAAAAGGATGGCCAAAATCTGGTAAATGAAGTGGTATTTATAGAATCTGGAAATCTGACCGTTTTGAGGGGATGACACCACTAATTGTCACACGGTACCACTAAATTTAGTGGTACCGTGCCAGACAAACACAATCCAGTTTTTATTTTTAGTGGTGAAAGTTTATTTGGGGGAGTTTGGAGCTGGTTTGGGTAAAATATAGCTGTTGGGGATTTTTGAAATGAATTTCCCAAATAAAACATTTATTTATATTTCAAAAATAATTTGTAAAATGTATTTTTGAAAAGAAAGTTTTGTCAAGCTAAAAATGTGAAGTTCAAAACACAAATTCACTTCTTTGATCATTTGTCAAGTTGTAAATTTGTTTGTTCATACCTAGAGTGATTAACGTAGAAATCGGATATATCGACTAAAAACTTGTTTATGTTAATTTTGACGTATGATGTTTTCACATTTTTTTATCGTCAAAACATAGAGATATCGAAAGATGAGAATAACGTTTTTAAACATTATTTTCATCAACAATCTCCCCCTTTTTGATGATGACAAAACATAAACTCATTTTATGTGAAAAACTAGTTTCAACAAGTTTTTATTGAGAGTTTATATCCCATTTCTCCCCCTTTTTGTCGAAGCAAAAAGTCTACCAAGGTCCCCCTTGATGTACACTCCCCCTTGTTTGGAGAACACCAAGTAATCGAGCAATGGTTCTTGCTACAAAACAAAGTTAGATGACAAAAGAAAAATATCTAACAAGTAGCAACTAAGACAAATATCCAACCATAAAGGAACAACTAAGGGAAGATAATAAGCCCATGCATTAAAAGATAATCCACACATAATGTGTGAGTACATTAAAGAAATGAGAAAAACTACAACTACAAGAAGCACATATTAATCTTTAGTGACTTGAGAGGTCCTAATATTTGCTTCTAGTCCAAGATGAAATCCTAAGAGTTATTCATGATTACTAAACATAAGCATGTTTAGTTGAATGGGCTAAGAGATGGTGATGGTGACATGATTGGTGGTTGTGGTGGTGTCAAGAGTTGTTCCACATAAGAGAACATGTAGTAGAGTTCATCTCATAAAGAAGAAATGAGGTTACGGTTGTGAAGACAGCATAGGCAATTAGCACTATATATATCAACCAGATTGAGTTGTATAGGAGGGCCCATGATTAGTTATGGAGGTGGTGGTGAGTATGTTGGTGATGGAGTTGGCATAACATAGTCCAATGGTGTGATAGGGGAGAGTGTGTAGTCCATGGATGATGGCATGGTATTGAAAGAGGAGGATGATGACGATGTCCTAGTAGATGATGACTTGGAAGGAGCATTAGGTGGAGGTGGTGAGTTTGGATTGCTTTGGGAAAGTGGTGTTGTGACTTCATCATCTTTGGTGAGATCAACAAAGAGAGGTTTGGATAGAGGCCTAATGGTGATTCTAGGTTTCTTGGAGATGTGACTTGTGGATCCTTGTGTGGAAGCCATGGTGAATGAAAGGTGTAAGGATGATGATGAGTTGCAAGAAATGCTTGCAAGAGTGAAGCCTTATATCAGCAAGAGTGGTGTGATTTGAATTAAAGGTGATAAGGATGTCCTATGGGGGTCTAGAGGAATCTTAAGGTGCATGAGAGTGTGCAAAATTTTGCAGGTTTGGAGGATAGGGATGCAGAATTCTAAAGGAAACAGTAAATTTCGTCTTAGCCTTGGACGGTACCACTAAATATCATACGGTACCGTTAAATTTAACGGTACCGTGGCATATTTAACAGTGCCGTGTCCTGGGAAGAGCGAAAGTTTTCTGTGATACATAAGATTTAGCAGCTAGAAGGAGTTTCCTAGGTGGACTATTTGCAGGAAATGGTAGTGCGTCATCCGTGGGGCCATCATGGAAATCGTAATCAACGGAGGTGGCGGAAATAAAAATGGAGGAGATGTGAGACTCATTTAGGGTTTCTATGGCGGGAGGGAAGAGTGAGTACTGAGGACCACGAAGGTATGGGTGAAAGTTCATGAGATTGTGGTAAAGGCGAGTTAGGAACATCCCATAAGGTATCAACTTATTCTTGTTACCTTTGAGATGGACAATTCGCTTAGCGAAGAAGTAGGCAAGGTTGTATGGTTGTTGAGTGAGTAGACAATACAACATGTGAGCACAACGCGCCGAAAGTTGCTCACGGACACCCGTAAGACTAAGAACATTTTCTTTTAAGATGATAACTCGAGAAAGTAATTCATAACGAACTTCTGCCAATCGAATTTTTGTGGGATCGAGAAAAAGAGTGTACTTATGAGTACGGAGAAGTTTTGTGAGCTCATTAGGAGAGGGTATATAAGAGCAATAAGGACTATTCTCTTCTCTATAATTGAAGAGAGACTCAAGACATCAATCTTTGGTGTAGGCACATTGCCCATGATTGGGAATTCGAAGAATTTGAGCAAATTGCTCAAGAGCAAGGACAAACTTAAAGTTGCGAATCCAAAACCAAAGTGACAAAGATTGATCCTCCTTACGTACGAGTTCAACTTGTCGAAAGAACTCTAGCACAAAACGAGGACAAATAGGCTCGTTAATGTGTTGTAATCAATCAAAACCTATAGCTCTAAATGACATGTTGATGTCCCTATCATAAATTAGAGAAGGATCAACGACTCGACTTCATGAAACCGACGGGTTTCAAGATTGACATAGGCACGAATGTGGTTTTCGGGTATAGTGGGTTCACGAGAAATATCGGGAATGTATGTATCGGTTTTGAGGTGATCAAAATCATAAAGGTGAGACATGTTTGAAACCTATAACAAAATAAGTTGTATTTAATCATCAATGATATTTATCATGAAGATATGTGCCTAGTGTGTGTCTATATGCAAACTATGTGGAGATGCGATAATCTTGACTCTAAATTAAACTTAATAAGATTACCCAAACACTCCTAATTTTTGCTTTTGCTCAATTGAATATTTGGAAGAATATATATTATTTATGTAATTCGATTAATTTCATGGGATCATGTATGCATGAGAAAATGTTTTGAATTTGAATCAACAATGCACAAAAATAATATATCATGACCCTAGATTCGTGAAGTTTTGAAATTATGGAATTGGGTTTTGAGTTTGAAATATTTATGTGTAACTTGCTAATCTAATCTCCTAAATATGATTCTATGTTGGGGAAATTTAAAATCATTAAGCATTATAAGTGTCTAATCTTAATTCCTAAAGATCAAATAAATTTTTTCAAGAGATCCCCAATTCCAAATTTTTGTGTAAGAATAACCCTAGACTCAAAATCAAAGAGAGATTTGAATGAAATAACTTACAATTGATGATGAGAAGTTAGTAATGATTGATTTCCTGGAAGAAAAATGCCTTCAATATGATTTTAAGATGATGTAATTGAGATTTGGGTTGTGAGGTTCGACTTTGACAGCAATGGAGGAAATTGGGAAAGTTCAAATGTGAATTGTGAGGGAAAGGAGACTGATATACGACCATGTCAGACACACGGTACCATGGTACCACTAAAATTAGTGGTGTCGTGATCTGCTGGGACAAATTTTTGTCCCTTTTTGATTTTTGACGAATAAGTCTCGCTGATTCAGGGAGACTTTTTGACACGAGGAAAGAATTTATACCTAATAAATTCTTCTAACGAGAGATGGACCGAGCTAAACTAGACATTACGGGATGACTTCAATAGTCATTAGAGAGATGCGAGGGATGACCTTAATATTTCAATTGAAATATTCAAATAGTCATAAGAGGGGGTTTACGGGATGTGTTCCATTATTCCTAGACCTAGACGGAGAGAGTTAAAGGATTCACGTTTGGGAGGTTTCGTTAGGATGTCGACGATATTGTCTTGAGAGGGAACTTTCTCAATAGAAATGTTTCCTTTTTGGACGTTATCGCGAAGGAAATAGTGATGAATTTCAATGTGTTTAGTACGAGAATGTTGGATGGGATTCTTGCTCAAGTCGATGGCACCTTTGGTGTCGCACATAATCGGGATTTTGTCTAAATGGATGTCGTAGTCGATAAGAGCTTGCTTCATCCATAATGCTTGTTGACATGCCTTTCTGGCACTTACGTATTCGGCTTCGGTCGTGGAGATAGCAAGAGCCGTTTGTTTCTTGGAGAACCAAGAAGTTAGACAACAACCCATGAAGGTACAAACGCCACTCGTGCTTTTTCGATCCACATAATCTCCCGCATGATCAGAGTCGGCATAGACAATAGTTTCTACGCCGGTCCCCTTGGGATAATATAATTGATCGTCGTTTTTTCAAGCGGTGAAGCTTATAAACTCGAGTCGTAGTCCCAACGAGGGTTGAACTGATCTAGTCGATTGAGTCGTGAGATATGTGAAGTGAATAGGGTTTAAAAGATAATTTTTGGTTTTGATTATACTACAATGACAATTAAAAAGCGGTTAACGTAAAAGAAAGCAATAGACGCAAAGAAAATAAACAAGTAAAATTGCATAAAATAAAGTGATATAAAGAAAGCGATAATTAAAGTGCGAAAAGTAATTAAAACGGTAAACGAATTTAAAGACAATATGTTTGCAAAGCGAGTGATTTAATCGTTCTCCGGCTTTTGTTCTTCAAATAATTAAATCACATATCTAAATAATCTTAACGATTATTAATCACAAGCCTTTCATGTCCACACTTAGCTCGCAAACCCGAATCACTAAGCAAACACGATTAAAACTACTCAAGACTCATTTTAAAGAAAGTAAAGCGATAAAGAAATAAAAGTGAACCTGGTAAATAAAATGAACTTGGAAAGTAAAATGTTTTTGGAATTTTAGATTTAATAAACGAAAATAAAAGTTTACTAAGCGAAGAAAGAAAAATAAAAGACTTGAAAACATTAAACGTTAATAAAGTTGTAATTTAAAAATGAAGAGACATTGAACTTAAATAAGAAAACTTTACTTAAAACATTTTAAAGAAAATTCGACAGAGTTTCGTTTAAGATAAAACTAATAAAATCCTCACTCGAAAAAAGAAATGTTAATTCGACTCAAAGAAAGCTTAGACTAACAATTAACTCGACGCAAAGATTTAATAAACAAAGACCAAACTTGCAAAATACTTAAATGATACTCGCAAAAGAAAGAACCAAACTCGCAAGCTTTGTTAGCCAAGTGATACTCGCTAACCAAGAAATAGCATACTCGCTATTGAAACTGTCATACTCGCAACCACATAAAGAACCATACTCGCTATCTAAAAAAAATGAACATACTTGCAACTTGGAGACTCATACTCGCTAGAATTCGAACACCATACTCGCAAGACTTTTGTTCAAAAATATGATACTCGCAAACAAGGTTACATACTCGTTAGACTATGAAGTTTGCATACTCGCTATTCCCTAAATCCCATACTCGCTAAGATCAATAGGCTATACTCGCAAGCTTCAAACCAAACTCGCAAAACCCTAGGTTCCAAACTCGCAAAACATGCAGAAAAACGATTTGAACTTTTAATACGTGACCAAAAGATTAAAAACTAATGAAAACTAATAAAGACTTTATGTAAAACTTAGTTTTAAAAGCTAAATAAGCTTATATAAGCCAAATAAGCCACGAAAAGGTTACAAGCCCTAACCCATAATTTTTTATTCGAATAAGAACATGCAAGGTTGACAAGAAATATATAAAAGCTTTTATGAAAGATTGACAATAACAAGATTAAACTTAAAACATGTAAAGATTAATAAGAAAGATTAAGATTGAATGACAATAAGAAAGAAAAGTTTAAGACATGCAAAATAAAACTTGTATTAAAAAACTTACACTTAATAATAACTTAATAAAAAATAAAATGAAGACTAAAATCTACTAGCTTTCAAATGAAGCTACCATGGAGTATTTATCATGCTGGGGGGAGCTCAAGTTTGCCTTCGTGTACATTTTGCCCCCTAGACTTTTACATCTCATGAAAACATCCTTAAAACTTCTATTACAACACTACTACAACTTCTAAAAATTAAACGTAGGTCCTTGTAACTTGAGGTAACGTGTTGACGTGCTTTCCCAAGGTCTTCAAAGACGTAAAAGTATTCACTTGCTCGAACTTATAAAGCTTATCTTAATAATTATCTTTGAACTTCGATTAAGCGTCTCTTTCGTTTTCTCGAGCCTTTAAGAAATAAATACGTCGTCACGGGCTTTTCTTAAGCAAATTTCATCTTTGGCTCGGCTCTTTGACACTTTTCCACATCTCGTGCTCGTTTTGAGGCTTTTTGGTTGGTTTTGTTGCCATTTATGCAATATCCTTCCCTGCACGATCACAAACACAAAAACACGATATCTTTGGCGTTTAACGTTAGTTTTTGGTCTTATAGAGCCTGAAATGGTGAATAAAAGGTATTTGAATAATCACATACCAAAATCCCCCAGACTAAGGTATTGCGTGTCCTCACGCAATGTAATCACGTCACGCTTTAGAGATAAATAATTTCACACCTCTCTTTACTAACTTTGAAAAGTAGCAAAACGTTCAAAAGAGATACGAAATCATTTATTCCCTAAAACGCCCCGGTTTTCCATTTTTGACTATGTACATCATATATTACACTACTTTAGCTTATGACGGTGTGCTTGACTTTCATTATCTTTCAATAACGATTAAGGGTCATAGAGTAAGAACACGATTCATAGAAAAGTGACCGATTGGATAAAATTCATCGTCCCTGATTTTTCACAAGCTCCCAAACTAAGCGTAAAAACGGATCATTGTTTAATTACAAGTTAGATGCCAACGCTACTCATGGAAGTTACTCGTGTACCGCTTGCTCCCATTTTCCTATTTTTGTATCTCATTATTTTATTTTTGTGAGAGAAATGAATTTCTTCATAAGCATCTCGTTTCATAGTTTTTAGTCCGATAAAGATACCAAATTCAAACGCTAAGTAGTTATCGATCTTCCCTTAAGAAGGTTTGCAAGAGAAATGTGGTCCACATCAAGGATATTGGATACATACAAAGACTTTGGAATACATCAAAAATAGACATAAGTTGGCGAGTACATTTCACGTGCACCTCATGCGTCCGATCTAGGATCGTAACATGCACCTCACGCGCGACCAACTTTAGTCTTAACACTAGAACTCATGATCCATAAATCTTCAACATACATCCTTATTCTTTCTTTTCTTTTTCTTTTTCTTTTCTTGATACTTTTTTTTTTCACTTTTTTCTTTCTTTTTCTTGCCTTAGTAACTTCTCAACTCCGAACCTTCACGGTTTCAATCCAAGACCTACCGCCAACTGCTAGGGTTGGAATCTAGGATCCAAGGTCCGATCTCAATCCGAAGTCTTAAAGCACCTTAGCTCATACTGAATAACGGGCTTTAGGGTAGCTCCGAAACCACATGCGTACTACGCTTATACAACGAAACACAATACAATACAACTTCGAGATAATGGGATGTATCCTTGATGTGTACCCAATTTTTCAAGCAAAGATTCTCTTAAGAGGACCAAGAACTACTCATCGGCTAAACCTAATATCTTTAATTATTTAGCACAGATATGGGGTGAAGCAATTTTGTGGGAACAAAAAGACATGAGTAACTTCGATGAGCTTTAAAGAGATCCAACTACTCTATGCTTAGCATCTAACTTCTAAAGAAACTCAATCATTTCACGTTCTCCGCAAATTTAAAATCTCAAGTAATGAGATCCGCGAATGCTTAGCCGATAATCAAGCCACGCATATATAAAGTCAAGTACGGGAGCCAACAAAAGAGTAGCTCCTTGTGTACAAAACTAGCAAAAGCTTTTGTGATCATCATTGGTTAAGGGAACAAGCTAGGGCTCAACACGCCCAGATCAAGTCAAAATTTTTATTCTCACTCTTACCTAGTAGGAAAGTCAAAACACGGTGTCAAAACTTTTATTCTATTTTTGCATAATTTTTAATTTTTTTTTTCTTTTTTTTTCTTTGAAAATTTTCAAAATTTTTCAATTTTTTGTGGTTTTTGAGGAAAAACGGGGTTGCGCAAGTAAATGGCAATGGTGAAAGTGCTAGGTTATCAAATCGAAGATTCACCCCCCCAGACTAAAGATAAACATTGTCCTCAATGTTTTCAAGGTAAGGGTAATCCTAACAATAAATCTAAGGTCGTTTATTAAGTATGCCAAAGATACCATTAGTCGATAAGATTTTGGATATATGATTTCCAAGTAAGCATCAATGCATGGGACTCGAGTGGAGATGAGACGGACCACGAGCACGAGAGTCATCATGAATTGGGGAAATCCTGCACAAACACAAACAACCAAGCAAACACAAGATTGGAAAAGGTCGCCCTCCTCGCGTTACTTATTAGATAATAAAATAAAAAGGATAAGCATGGGGTACCTCCCACGAAGCGCTTGTTTTTTATCGAGTCGTGTAGCTTAGACTCGCCCCGAATTTACTTGTCCTTGGGGGAGCAAATGAAACGAACACCCGGGAAGAGAAACAGAGATGCCGGGGTCAAAAACAAAATCCTCACTCCCGGGGGAATGACGGATGGGAGAAACAGCAGCATAGGTAAGATAAGGAAGAAAGATCATAACAACGATTTCGAGGTCAAATTCAAAGAGATCCTCCGGGTTAAGCACAACTTTCTCCTTAGTCTTATAATCATCCTTCTTCAAATTTTCATCAACAAATTCTTCAATAGAAACGTAAGAAGCAAGGATGTCGGGCTGGAGCCCATAAGAGTCCAAACAAGTTAATATATCGGGTTTAAAAATTTTATCTTCCGAAAGGAACGATAATGGAGTATCAACCACGGTAAAAGATGATGAATCCTTAGTCGATGACAACTTAGTATGCTCAGAAACTTCTTCAATTCTTGATGGAGTCGGATCGACTGGAGTTAAAAACTCATCGTGAAGAGAATCAACCATATGATGAACATTTGTAACCTCGGGTTCCGTAACAGACTCGTCACTATCCTTAATTTGAATATCGAAAAGCGGTTTATCTGAAATCATAGTAAAATCTGGTTCGAAATCAAACAGAGGATTGGTGAAAGTTGTTTTAAAAGTTTCAAGAACTAGGTTATCTGATTCATTTGAGGTTTCATCAATTTCTGAAAGAACATCGATCTCCTCTGGAGAGAAGTCACCTCTCTCATCCGGTGTGAAAGAGAGATTAGAAGAGTCGGGAATATTTGGTTCAGAAAATGAGGTGGGATTGCCACACGGGGAAATTTCTCCTTCAACGTACTGGATTTCTCCACAAGACAAGGAAGTGTAACCTTCGTCAGACTCGGAACATATCTCATCATGATTATCAATGGACTCATCAGTAACTTCATCGTTCTTCGGAGGGAGAGGAGGTAATGGTTCTTCATGTAATAAACTTTCAAGAAAACGAATATCTCCCTCCGGATCAAAGTTAGTATCATCAACCATCGTCGAATCGGAATGACTGTTAGCAAGGCAAGCCTCGATCTCATCTGAAAAGACATCAATCCTCTCAACCAGCGTGGGAGAAGGAGCGATAGAATCGGAAATGAGAGGATCAGAGGATGGAATGTCGGTTGAAATAGAATTGTCATTAACAAGAGAAGTATCGACCTCTTCCACAACAGAGTCACTTCCCTCAATCGCAGTGAGAGAAGGATGGGAAGAGTCGGGGATAGTAGATTCAGGAGATGTAATGCCACGTTCATAAAGATAGGCTCGTATTCTCTGCGCATTCTCCTCTGCTAACAATTCTTCCATGCTTTTGCTGCCATCATCCTTGACGGGTGTGTTGAAAAATGATGAAGTACTGTAAAACTTCCCAATTTGAATGAACGCCTCGTCATCATCATCATTGTAAATGAAGGGTTTACGATATTGAGAGCTTTCCTTAGATGCCGTTCTTCGGCTTAAAAGTTCTCCCATAGCGTTTTCTGATCTTGGTCAATTTTTATTCTTCAATTTC
>LBNU01037016.1:19712-53378 GCA_014162995.1 Artemisia annua | reverse complement strand
GATCATAAGAGACAGAATTACAATTCGAACACCATCCGTTCAGTAGATCATTACCACACTGTTCGCATATACACCAACGACACGGTAAACCATAGAGTGGTTCACCACAACGAACACAAGGTATCAATGAATCCATAAGAATTAAACAAAAGAGGAGGAAAGAGATAGAATTAAACGATCAGAGGATAAGAAGAGTATTTTTGAATTTTATGTTTGAAAAATGTAGAAGAGTAAAAAGTGAAAACCAATTTTGAAAGGTAAAATCTTTTTGGATTTTTTGATTTTAGAAAAGTGGAAATCAAAGGAAAAACAAATTTTGAAGAGAAAATCTTTTTGTGTTTTTATATTTTGAAAATATTTACAAAAGCATTAACTTCTCGAAAGAAGGATCTTCAAAATACATTACTCAAACGATCGAACGACTAAATCTTATCAACCGCTCCCCGGCAGCGGCGCCATTTTGATCGTCGTTTTTTCAAGCAGTGAAGCTTATAAACTCGAGTCGTAGTCCCAACGAGGGTTGAACTGATCTAGTCGATTGAGTCGTGAGATATGTGAAGTGAATAGGGTTTAAAAGATAATTTTTGGTTTTGATTATACTACAATGACAATTAAAAAGCGGTTAATGTAAAAGAAAGCAATAAAGTGACGCAAAGAAAATAAACAAGTAAAATTGCATAAAATAAAGTGATATAAAGAAAGCGATAATTAAAGTGCGAAAAGTAATTAAAACGGTAAACGAATTTAAAGACAATATGTTTGCAAAGCGACGTGAGCAAGTTTGTTAAATGTGAGCTGATAGTTTGTGACGAATTATTTTCCTTTCTCGAGATTAGTTGTCAATTAATCTTTAGAAGTGATAATAATTCTAGACGAGTGATTTAATCGTTCTCCGGCTTTTGTTCTTCAAATAATTAAATCACATATCTAAATAATCTTAACGATTATTAATCACAAGCAAACACGATTAAAACTACTCAAGACTCATTTTAAAACTACTCAAGACTCACTAAGCAAACACGATTAAAACTACTCAAGACTCATTTTAAAGAAAGTAAAGCGATAAAGAAATAAAAGTGAACCTGGGAAATAAAATGAACTTGGAAAGTAAAATGTTTTTGGAATTTTAGATTTAATAAACGAAAATAAAAGTTTACTAAGCGAAGAAAGATAAATAAAAGACTTGAAAACATTAAACGTTAATAAAGTTGTAATTTAAAAATGAAGAGACATTGAACTTAAATAAGAAAACTTTACTTAAAAGATTTAAAAGAAAATTCGACAGAGTTTCGTTTAAGATAAAACTAATAAAATCCTCACTCGAAAAGACGATGAGGCAATGAGAAGCCAGACCCGGCTTATAAAAGAAATGATAATTCGACTCAAAGAAAGCTTAGACTAACTATTAACTCGACGCAAAGATTTAATAAACAAAGACCAAACTTGCAAAATACTTAAATGATACTCGCAAAAGAAAGAACCAAACTCGCAAGCTTTGTTAGCCAAGTGATACTTGCTAACCAAGAAATAGCATACTCGCTATTGAAACTGTCATACTCGCAACCACAAAAAGAACCATACTCGCTATCTAAAAAAAATGAACATACTCGCAACTTGGAGACTCATACTCGCTAGAATTCGAACACCATACTCGCAAGACTTTTGTTCAAAAATATGATACTCGCAAACAAGGTTACATACTCGTTAGACTATGAAGTTTGCATACTCGCTATTCCCTAAATCCCATACTCGCTAAGATCAATAGGCTATACTCGCAAGCTTCAAACCAAACTCGCAAAACCCTAGGTTCCAAACTCGCAAAACATGCAGAAAAACGATTTGAACTTTTAATATGTGACCAAAAGATTAAAAACTAATGAAAACTAATAAAGACTTTATGTAAAACTTAGTTTTAAAAGCTAAATAAGCTTATATAAGCCAAATAAGCCACGAAAAGGTTACAAGCCCTAACCCATAATTTTTTATTCGAATAAGAACATGCAAGGTTGACAAGAAATATATAAAAGCTTTTATGAAAGATTGACAATAACAAGATTAAACTTAAAACATGTAAAGATTAATAAGAAAGATTAAGATTGAATGACAATAAGAAAGAAAAGTTTAAGACAAGCAAAATAAAATTTGTATTAAAAAACTTACACTTAATAATAACTTAATAAAAAAATAAAATGAAGACTAAAATCTACTAGCTTTCAAATGAAGCTACCATGGAGTATTTATCATGCTAGGGGGAGCTCAAGTTTGCCTTCGTGTACATTTTGCCCCCTAGACTTTTACATCTCATGAAAACATCATTAAAACTTCTATTACAACACGACTACAACTTCTAAAAATTAAACGTAGGTCCTTGTAACTTGAGGTAACGTGTTGACGTGCTTTCCAAAGGTCTTCAAAGACGTAAAAGTAATCACTTGCTCGAACTTATAAAGCTTATCTTAATAATTATCTTTGAACTTCGATTAAGCGTCTCTTTTGTTTTCTCGAGCCTTTAAGAAATAAATACATCGTCACGGGCTTTTCTTAAGCAAATTTCATCTTTGGCTCGGCTCTTTGACACTTTTCCACATCTCGTGCTCGTTTTGAGGCTTTTTGGTTGATTTTGTTGCCATTTATGCAATATCCTTCCC
Source organism: Artemisia annua (assembly GCA_014162995.1). Taxonomy (NCBI): domain Eukaryota; kingdom Viridiplantae; phylum Streptophyta; class Magnoliopsida; order Asterales; family Asteraceae; genus Artemisia; species Artemisia annua. Next base: position 50,730 of record LBNU01037016.1, on the reverse strand, counting down.
TGCACGATCACAAACACAAAAACACGATATCTTTGGCGTTTAACGTTAGTTTTTGGTCTTATAGAGCCTGAAAATGGTGAATAAAAGGTATGTGAATAAGCACATACCAATAATCCCAAGTGTATAGTGCCTTCAACGTATCGGAAGATACGTTTAACCGCTTCAAGATGAGAGGTTTTGGGATCCTCTTGGAAACGTGCACAAAGGCATACACTAAACAGGATATCGGGCCTACTTACCGTTAGATATAATAAACTACCTATCATGCCCCTATACTTAGTATTATCTACGGACTCACCTTCTTCATCTTTCATGAGTTTCACTTCCGTAGACATGGGAGTTTTCATGGGCTTAGACTCTTCTAGACCAAATTTCTTAAGCATCTCTTTAATATACTTAGATTGATTAAAGAAGATACCATCTTCCATTTATTTTATTTGTAGACTAAGGAAGAAATTTAATTCGCCTATCATGCTCATCTCAAACTCGTCATGCATGATTTTAGAGAAATCATCACACAATTTAGGACAAGTTGAGCCAAATATAATGTCGTCGACATATATTTAAACAATGATGTGATGCGAATCACGTTTCTTCGTGAAAAGTGTGTTATCAACCATTCCCATGGTATATTCATGTTTAATCAAAAATGCCTTTAGTCTATCATACCAAGCTTTAGGAGCTTGTTTAAGACCGTAAAGGGCTTTCTTGAGTCTATAAACATGATTCGGTTTTTCGAAATCAACGAATCCCGGAGCTTGTGCTACGTATACCTCCTCGTTGATAATACCATTTAGGAATGCACTTTTCACATCCATTTGATATAGTTTAAAATCTAAGGCACAAGCATAGGCAAGGAGTATTCTAATAGACTCTAATCTATCTACGGGTGCATAAGTTTCATCGTAATCTATTCCCTCTTGTTGATTATAGCCTTGTGCTACTAATCTAGCCTTGTTCCTAGTTACGACGCCATTTTTGTCGAGCTTATTTCTAAATACCCACTTAGTTCCTATTATTGTTTGGTTCTCAGGAGGAGGCACTAAATCCCATACTTGATTTTCGGTGAATTGGTTTAACTCTTCTTGCATTGCAACTATCCAGCTTTCATCCTTAATTGCTTCACCGACATTCTTAGGTTCTACGATGGATATGAAACAAAAGAAATTATTTTGTTGTGTGCTTGTGACCTAAGGGTTCTTTGGTTAAGATTTCCTATGACATTTTCTATTGGATGATTTTTGGAGTCCTTAATGTTAACGACTTCGTCAACTTCAACTATTTCATCCTCAATGTCATTTTCTAGAGTTTTCTTGCTATTAACCTTAGTGGCTTCTTCCTCATCTAGATCATCATCCACCAAGGGTGATGTTTTCGTGAGAGGAGGACTTTCATCGAATGTCACGTTAAGTGATTCTTCGATTTTCATAGTCTCCTTGTTGAGAACTACATAGGCTTTCCTATTTTGGGAGTAACCTAGGAAGACACCTTCATAAGACTTTGGATCAAACTTCGTGAGGTAGTCTTTGGTGTTTAAAATGAAGCACTTGCTTCCAAACACTATAAGGTAGTCTAATGTAGGTTTTCTTCCCTTCAAGATTTCATATGGTGTTTTACCTAATATTGGTCTAATCAATATCCTATTAAGTATATAATTTGAAGTGTCTACGACATTACACCAAAACTTTTGCGGAATAGATTGCTCATTGAGCATTGTTCTACTAATCTCTTGTAGTGTACGATATTTCAGCTCAACTACCCCATTTGATTGTGGAGTGCGTGGAGCTGAGAAATTGTGAGTAATATCATTAGCATCACAATAAACTCCAAGTTGCACTTCATTGTCAAATTCCCGACCATGATCCGTCCTAATAGACACTATCTTACAATCTAATTGATTTTGGACCTTTTTACTAAATATTTCGAATTCTTCGAAAGCTTGTGTCTTATTCTTAAGAAACCTAGTCCAAGTGTACCTAGAGTAATCATTTACTATTACTAATGTGTAGTAATTTCCTCCGTAGTTCCGTACGGCGGATGGACCAAATAACTCCATGTGGGATCGATATACTCTGATCAAACTATTTATATAGCTTGTTAAAGTTTAGTAGCCTTGGATAAATCCTAATCTACTAACAATGAAACACTGAATTACTCTATTNATGTGGAATTGTCATCTACAGTAGCTAGGAAAATCTTATCCTGAGGTGTATTTCCTATCTTCATAACGAATAGGCCATTTTTCCTAACTACTTTGCCTATGGTCTTTCCATACTTAGTTATCTCACTACCTTCTTCCGAGAAGATTACTCTACACTTATTGTCAACCATTTGACTAATACTAAGCAAATTAAATCCTAGGTTATCTACATGCTCAACATTTCTAATAGTAAGGGAGTCTTGAGTAATCGTACCTTTGCCAATAATGTTGCCCTTAAGTTTGCTACCGAAAGTGACATTACCTCCATTGTAAGCTTTGTATGAGGAGAATAGACTTCGGTTACCCGTCATGTGATTTGTTTATCCACTATTTTTGACCCATTCATCTGGCTCCATGTCGATTCCCAAGCATATCTATTGAATAGGATAGAAACTCAAACGTTTGGTCTCCAATATCTCATGGGTCCAAAGTTATTAGTGTTAAACATCCTATGCATCATATGCATTTGACTAGGATGTTGGAAAGGACGGTAAACCTCCCAGGGCAAGTAACTTTTTTGTTGAAAGTTATTCCAAGTTGTTGGATTACTTGAATAATTTGGTCTTCTAAAGTTACTTCTCGGTTGAGGAGTCCTTGACCGAGGTTTAGGCAAATTGGTTTTCATAGGTGGAGGAGTCCTTGATCTAGGGCTAGGTTTTACAAAACCAAGTCCGGGTGTGGACAAAGGTTTATAAATACTTTTGACTTCCTTTTTAATAACCAAAGGTGCTTCAACTTTGCTGACTACTTTGTGATTTAGTTCAGGTATTAAGTTATTTTTCAGAATCGACTCTGTTCTGTCATTTGCACCACACGGTACCACTAATTTTAGTGGTGCCGCCTGTACCTTTAGTGGTGTCGTCCACAGTTTCGAAAGAACTTGTTGGTTTACTAAACTTTACTTGTTTTGTTTTACTTGTTGAAGCTTCATTAACACTTATATATATATATATATCAACATGCTCACTACATCTTGTGTTGATTAGCTTGTTGTCGGACGTTTTAGCTTCTTTTTCAAACTTAATGATTATCAATGCATTTTTTCTAAGTTGTACATTCTAGACTCTAAGGTTGTGACATGACTCGCATCCAACATCACAAACTTTTCTTTTATCAAGTCTTTTTACTTGATCTTTAAGTTCTAAGATTTCTTTTTCTAGTTTATGCAATGTTGTTTATAATGTTTTGTTTCTAGTTATGATTTTAGAACTTACCTCACATAATTTATTATATTGATCATATAGCATGTTATCATTTATAGACGAATTATCATCACTATAGTAAGAGGAGTCGGAGTGTACCTCATTCGAAGCTTGAGCCATAAGACATGTTTTGTCATTGGGTTTCTTCTCCTCATCTCCATCACTATCACTCCAAGACCCTCCTACTAAGGCTCTTTGTTTGTTGTTTCTTGGTGGCTTAGGGCATTCTCCAATGTGGTGATTTGGGTCTCCGCATCTAAAGCATTTTCTATCACTCTTTCCTTTCTTATCGACTCGGTTCTTTGAGAGTGACTTCTTCTCATCACAAGGTTGTCTAACAAATCTACCCTTTCTTCTAAAGAACTTTTTAAAGTCTCTAACCGCTAATGCTTACTCTTCATCTTCATTATCGGAATTCGAGCTTTCCTCATCACTAGACTTTTTCCTAGCTTTCAATGCTAACGATCTAACTTTCTCACTTTTGCCTTTGACTATGTAGGAGTCTTTCTTGATTATCATTTCATGAACTTTCAAGTTTACTATAAGTTCATCAAGTGATAACGTTGCCAAGTTCTTTGATTCTTCAATGGCGATGACCTTTGCTCTCCATTTTGGATGTAGAGCCCTAAGAAACTTCCTAACATAGTTCTTGCTAGAATAACCTTCATCAAGGGCTTTAGAACTAGTAATAATAGTATTAAATCTAGCAAAAGCACTATCTATGGTTTCATCTTCCGGAATGGAAAATTGTTCATATTGTTGAACAAGAAGATCAATCTTGTTCTCTTACTTGATTACTACCTTGATGGGTGACTAACAAATTTTTCCAAATTTCTTTTGCCGTATTGCACATAAAAATTCTTTCAAATTCCTTTTTCGGCAAAGCATTATAAATTACCATTTTAGCCTCATCATTTTTGGCTAATTTTCTTTTAACATTATCACTTTGTTGATCATAAGGAATAATTTGATCCTTTTTGGTTATAGGATCTTTTTCAATAGGTTTAAAGTCACCATTGGTAATAACATGCCAAAGATCAATGTCTTTTGATTTCACATACGTTTCGAATCTTGTTTTCCAATAAATAAAACAATGGTTTCAAAAAGTGGTAGTCTTTTCCATAGATTGCCCTTCTTTATATTTGTCGAAATCCATTGATTCATTCAAGTTTTAAAATACAGTTTACTTTAAAATCTTGCCGAACCTGTCTCTGATACCAATTGTGGGAAACTAGAAGGGGGGTTGAATAGTTACTCGTTTTCTTTAGTTATAAAAACTACTTTGTGAAAAACTTAGATTCAATTGTAGATGAAATCAATCAACACCAATATGAACACAACACTATGCTAACACAATCAAACACTAAATATGTAAAGAGAAGAGATGGAAAGATCAAACCAAGACAACGCGATTTATAGTAGTTCGGTCACGAAGCTCTTCTTCGCCTTACTCCACTCCCCGAGTACCACACTCGAGAGTCCTAAGCACTATGTCAACAAGGCTCCCTTCAGGCGGAGAAAACCGTACAACGTCGCTTACGTTATTTTCTGACACTAAGCTAGATGTCGAGTACTAATCTTAGCTAGTACCAATATACCACGATCCACTCGATCCTAACTTCTTACAAAATCTACATGATCCTTACTTATCACACGATCTACAAGATCCTCACACTATACTCTTGATCCACTTGATCAACACACAAGCACACAAGCTACTAGAGATCCCCAAGATCTCAACAAGAGCACAATGATCAACACAAGACAACAATAAAAGACTATGATACTTGATGTGTTTCAAGATACAATCAAGTTAACACCTAGTAATGCAAGTGCACTACACAAAGACTGTAACACTTTGTATCTTCTTGATACTTTGTGTTCTTCTCTTGACTAATAGAGGAATGTAGGTGATCTTTGGTTGGATGAAAGGATCACTCTTTAAACAAAAGAAAACTAACTAATGATCAAAGAAATGTAAGTATGTAAGGAGGATAGAACTCGGAAAGTTTTGTGTGAAAAAGGATGGCCAAAATCTAGGAAATGAAGTGGTATTTATAGAATCTGGAAATCTGACCGTTTTGAGGGGACGGCACCGCTAATTGTCACACGGTACCACTAAGTTTTGTGGTACCGTGGTACCGTGCCAGACAAACACGGTCCAGTTTTTGTTTTTAGTGGTGAAAGTTTATTTGGGGGAGTTTGGAGCTGGTTTGGGTAAAATATAGCTGTTGGGGATTTTTGAAATGAATTTCCCAAATTAAACATTTCTTTATATTTCAAAAATAATTTGTAAAATGTATTTTTGAAAAGAATGTTTTGTCAAGCTAAAAATGTGAAGTTCAAAACACAAATTCACTTCTTTGATCATTTGTCAAGTTGTAAATTTGTTTGTTCATACCTAGAGTGATTAACGTAGAAATCGGATATATCGACTAAAAACTTGTTTACGTTAATTTTGACGTAAGATGTTTTAACATTTTGTTATCGTCAAAACATAGAGATATCGAAAGATGAGAATAACGTTTTTAGACATTATTTGCATCAACAATATTTACACGAAAACACGAAACTTCACGAGGAAGGATCTCCAAATCACTAATCGTCAAACTTTAACGATATAAGCCGATACACACCTCCCCGGCAGTGGCGCCAATTTTTGATACGCGTAAAACAGGTATCAAGGATACATGGTAGACGTGGGAGATTTGACTAGTCAACCCTTGTGAAAAGGCTAACTTGCAAAACTCGTGAATACGATATATATGTGATACCGGGAAAGTGATCACCTGGGTCGTGTCCCAATGAGGTGTGAAATAGGGGATATCGTGTAAGGCTCGGAATTAAAGTGCTTGTATAGTAGGAACTTGGATTATTTGGTATTGTGGAATGATAACGTAGAGCAATAAAATCTAAAACATATTTAAAACTAAGAACGACCGTTTTAATTAAAACTAACGTACGTGCGCAAAATAAAAAGTGCAATCTAAGCAAGACTAGACCTACAGGCATAAAAATAATTTTCCTACGTACTAGATGACAAAAGAAAATTTTATAAAAAAAAGAAAATTAATTATTTAATAAAAATTCTAATTATTATGAATTAAAAAACTATTTAACACTAATTAAATCCTAATAAATACTAAACTTTTTCAAATAAATCTGAAACTTTTTAGACAAATACTACAAGTAATTACTAACCTATGAAAAATATTAGTAGGGCCGGCATAGTGCAAAAATAAGCAGAAATTAAGCCATGTAAAACTGATTAAATAAAATAAGCTACACAGACACTAACTAGTTATATATTAAATGTTGCAAGTTATAACCATAAAAGACCCAAGGGCAGATGGTATGTGAGTGCGTGCTTGTGTCTGTTGTGTTGGCTAGGTCCAGGGTTCGAATCCCCCCAAACCCATTTTTAAAAATAAACTTTGAGACTTGAAAACAAAATGGAAATGTAAAAATCTGGTTTGGAATTAATAATATTACTGAAAGACACCTGACTTAGCATAGAACCTTGGTCAAAACACTTTTTATACCAAATCCAATACTTATGCCAAACACCCCTATAAGGGTGGCTGTATTGTGATTTTCAAAACAAAAGGTTGATTTAGCTTAGAAAAATGAAAGATAACTACTAACCTAGCTATAATATGATCAGAGAAGCAATAAGGAACTAAAAATAAGCAGTCTTCAATAAGCAAACACTAATAAGCTATTTGAGCTAATATGAAACAGTTAACAACTAATATTAATGAAAACTAAGCTCAACTAAGATAATTAAGCTAAAACCTACATAATAAGCAATAAGTAACTAGGATAAGCAAAGATAAGCACCAAATAAGCAGAAAATAAGCAATTGCTACAGTAACTTAGCAAAAAAAATGGAATTTGCTTACAATCGTCCTAAGCTCAAAACAAGGGTGAGATTAATTCTTAAACATCCTAATGCTTCCCAAGAAGCTCTAAACCATTGCCATCCATAATTCACAATGCTCCAGCTTCTTCTTCTTTTCTTCTAAACCATTGTCAACAAGGTACACACATCAGATGCTTGTGATAATGATGATCTTGATGAATTCTTACATGGACACATTCGTACCATTAGTAAGACAACTGAAGATAACATACGTAGTGTAAAATCTACGAGTGCGACTCCTCAGTTATCTACTAATAGTAACAATCATAATCATGCATTAACAAATCAAGATCATGTTGATATGCTTCAAAATTATGCCACTATTCAATCTCAAATTCAAAATTATGCTAACTTGATAAAATTGGAACAAGATAAAAGTGCTTCATTAGAAAAGAAAATCAAGGACATGTTATATGAAGAGCAGTCTGAATGACCACTAGTGCTTGAACGCAAAGATCAAGATTTACATAATGAGATTTTTCTTTATAAAGGAAATACATCAAATTTTAAAACATTAAAAAGAATTTTGAAATGAAGTTCTAAACTTAAAGAAGAAAAAGCTAATTGTATTCAACGATTAACTAGTAGCTGAAACTAAACTTCGCACTACCGATTAGACTTCTCAGACTATACACATGTTATTACCCAAACAAGATTCATTGATGGATCTAAAACAGGGCCTTGGTTATACTAAACCTTCTTATCTTGATATGGTTAAACGTCAAACACCAAGTTTGTATAATGCTGATTACATGAGACGTGATACCTTCAAAGATTACATGTTTGTTACTAATGACATCTCTCAAGAGGAAATCCAAAAAAGTTTAAAGGTTAATCAAAAGAAAACCAATTTCTCCTACTTTAGTGTCGATTATGGTTTGATAAATAAGGAAAATGCTCTTGTAAGATAACCAACAAATGTTAAACATCATATGGATCAGATTTCTGACAACCCATATGATTCTAAAATATATGAGAGCCTAGCGAGAAAAACCTTTTGCAATCTCAGAAATCAAATAAATGGAACGTTATCTACTATTCGCAAAAAACAAGAGTTTCAACTGGACGAACTTTTGAAATCCAAATCTTATGAAGTGGATGTCTTAAGGGAAGTCAAGAAACAGATAAAAACATTTATCGAGCCTCCTGTGAATAGAGTTAACGATCAATTTAAAGCCTTTGAAAAGACATTGATTTCTGAAATGCAAACTAATTTAAAATATGTCACATCTCTTGAAGATGAATATGACTTTCTCAGCTTAAATTCTGACATTCAAAAGGAATATTTTCTCAATCAAATGGAATCAATCAAACCATAATTTGTTTTAAATGAGGAGAAAATTGAAGAATTGGAAAATATACAAACATCTTTAAAAATGGAAAAAACCTTTTACTCACAGAGAGTCTAAGAGAATGTTTGCAAAAGAACGTTGAGTTGAATGAGGAATTGTCTAGTTGTACTGTCAAATTTGAAAACTCTTGTGCTAAACTTGAAAAACAATCTTTAATGTTTGAAGCAAACTGGCAGCGAAAAATTGAAGACAAATAAATACGACAAGCTTTCCTATGAAAATTCTTTTAAAACAATCTTAAAAGAGAACGAGGAACTCAAATCAAAAGTGTTTGATTTGATGAAAAACAAGAATAATGAGTTTGCTGCTTCATGCCAGTTGGAAAATCAAATTTTTTCATATTTTTCAAACCAACCAAAACAAAAAGAGGTTTTATCTAATTCTAAAGTAATTGCTCCCGGTATGTATAACATTGGATCTACTTCTACAAGAAAACCATATGGTTCAAATGACATGATTCATAACAAAGAATTAGAAATAGCTTGGAAGCATGCATTACTTAATAAGGATATTCCTATATATAGATGCACAAATGTGTTCTTTGACTCCTCCCCCTATAGAAATGAAACCCAAAAGGTCAATGAATCACAAGAACAAGAATCGTAAGAAACATAAACTAGTTCAACGTGATCAAACTACAAAATCTCCTAACGCAGATTTGCCTTTTGATCCAGGTTTAGACACTACTTGTAGCATGGAGAGACCACTTAGGAAATATGCATTGAATACTAGAGCCTCTCAGCTTGAAGTTGTAGAAAAACATAGATATTTTAAAGCTTTCAATAAAAAATGCTATAAGCGAATGGATGACTGTAAAAACATAAATGTGCATGGATCTGTTGCTTCTAATACCAAGAATGCTTGTTTTAATTCTATTCCTTATAATTCTGCTTTTGTTAAATGTGTGCATGTTGATTTGAATTGTGAAAACATGAATGCCAACACCATTAGGACTGCTTCATCGAATTCAAGAAACAATAAGCATAGAGAAAAATGGGCATGGATCCCAACAGGTAGAAAATTTGAATATCATGAATTGTTCCCTAACTCCTGCTTTAAGTGGAAACCCACAGGAAGAGTATTTAAACACGTAGGTTATAGATGACAACCAGTTAAGAAGCAATCAGCACCTACCACAACATCATTAGAAAAATTCAATCCATTAGGTGTGCATTCTATACTGCCTAACTACCTGGAACCACTTTATCTGCGGATTCCCAATTTTTTGTTTTTTGCTTTGATTTGCTGCCTGTCCAAGTGTGCCTCCGGTTCCTCGACTAGGGGTGCACCCGGCATATGACCGGGAACAAGGCACTGCTCAAGAACTTCGTGGCCAAATTCTTGGGTATAGAGGGCGCTTTGGGAATGATCACATTGCTAAAATCACCGGCTATGGGGATCTCATTCATGATAAGGTCACAATTCAAAGAGTCTACTTTGTCAAAGGACTTGGTCACAACTTGTTCAGTGTTGGCCAATTTTGTGATAGCGGTTTAGAGGTGGCTTTCAGAAAACATTCGTGTATCGTTCGTACTCTTGAAGGCATTGATATTCTCAAAGGCTCTAGGGATTTGAATCTATAACAAATTGCACTTAAAGAAAGTACATCACCAAAACCGATTTGTTTGCTTGCAAAAGCTACATCATCACAAGCCCAGCTATGGCATCGTCGATTCTCTCATTCGAACTTCAGAACTGTAAACGACCTTGCTCAAAACAACTTAGTCAGGGGATTGCCAAAACTATCATTCAAGAAAGATCATCTTTGTTCTGCATGTGAATTAGGGAAGATGACACATGCAACACTGAAATCCAAATCCGAACCTAATTCCGGTGCTCCTTTACATTTATTGCATATGGATTTATGTGGCCCAATGTGCGTGGTCAGCAGAAATTGAAAGAATTATATTTTGGTTATTGTGGATGACTACCACGATTCACTTGGGTTCATTTTCTTGCTTCTAAAGCTGAAACTCCAAATGTAATCATCAAGTTCATCAAAAGATTATAAGTTGGTCTACTAGCTCAAGTCCAATATGTTAGAACAGACAATGGAACGGAGTTCACGAATCAGATTCTTTAGAATTTCTTTGATTCACTTGGCATCAATCATCAGAGATCTGTAGCTTACACCCCTCAACAAAATGGTGTAGTCGAAAGATGAAACCGTACATTAGTAGAAGCTGCAAGAACAATGCTAACCTCCGCAAAACTTCCATTAAACTAATGGTCTGAAGCAGTATCAACCGCTTGTTTCATACAAAACCGATCAATCATTCATAAAAGATTCAACAATACTCCATATCACATCTTTCATAAACGCAAACCCGATGTAAAATACTTACACATTTTCGGTTGTCGCTGCTACCCTCTTATTGAATGTGAAGATTTTGGTAAATTAAAAGAAAAAGGGGATGTAGGAATTTTCCTTGTATATTCTACCCAATCAAGTGCATATCGTATCTACAATATGAGAACAAAGTTGATACAAGAGAAAATCAATGTTCACATTGACGAAGTAAAGGAAATGGCTTCTGATCAAGTAAGCTCAGAACCCGTGCAAAAGACTATGACTTATTAACAAAACGGTTCAGGACTCGTACCAAAACAAACATCATCAAAACCAAAACCTAATCATATTCAAAAGGAAGCGTTAGGTGAATTGTTTGAGAACTTCTATGATGGATCATGTGCAGGTAATAACATGAAGATATCTACAATATCCGCTGCAACTCCAATTACCGAAGTTAATCCTCAAGAAGACATACCATCTACTGTATCTGGTTCATCAACAACTACTTATGAAGATGCTGATCCAGTACCCGATACCCCTCCAATCATACAGATTAAACAAGAACTTTCACCAAACAATACCACTCCAACCTCCAATGTTAACGTCGATGATCAAATAATTACCAATGCATCGTATGGAGATCAACCATTCATTAATCCATTCACGACTCCTGAAGCTGAGGTCGGTGAACCTTTTGAGACGCGAAATGGTGAATCTTCAAACATGCAACCACTTTACCAATGTAACATCCGGTAATTTTCCAAACCTTTTTACTAACCAAATATTTTATTTTTGCATCACTTGAGTATTTAAAATTTTCTTGAACGTATTTGGGCTTGAGAAACGTGAGATATCTTGAGAAACAAGAACATTGTCCCTATTTTGAACCGGCACAATTTAGAAAGCACGAAACGAATCGAATTTGCCAAATAAATTAACTTTGAGAAACTTATGCGTATTTATACTCGTTTTTATTGAAAAAATTATTTCGAGAAAAATGGCGCAAGTTTCATAATTTTTCAAGTCCGTTTGGTATGTTAAATGGGCCCCGCAATTGATATATCAAAAGTTTTACCCTTTTGGAAAACAAACCCCCTCTGCCCCTATTTTCGTTCTCACCCCCTCATGTTTTGATTGTACGAGTTTAGCCCCTCCTAATTTTATAAAACCATTTTCCTTTTCTCTCTGCCTCAAAAATAATGCACACATAAACACTATTACTCTCTCTCTAAAACCCTCGCCGGACATCACCTCCGACCGGCCAACCACCACCGGCTGCCACCTCCGCCTTCATCGGAAAATTTTCTGACGAACTCCAAAATTTTCCCAATCGATAGATCGAAGCTTTGTAACCCTTTTGATGCACGGGATTGCGACCACACACTAGGGTTTTACCTCTCAAGGGATCTTGAGAAGCTTGCAATCCCCACTAGGCAGTGTACCTGACCGATGTAGTATAGTGTAGTGGCAAGTACCGGGGGATTGATCGTTCTCTCAGGGAATCGTGTCGTTAGGATTGAAAAACTACTTTAATAGGTCTAGGGGTGAGGGAAGATTCTTTTTGTATTTTATATTTTTAGGAAAGCAAGTAAAAATCTCGGGTTTTAGAAGAGTGGGCGGAATAAGTTGCTAGTCAACTAACCCAAATTACTACTAATGCAAATAAAATAAAATAACGAAAAAGTAAATGGTTGTGAAAACTATAATGGAGATAAGTGTGTTTATTTAGATTTTCTTACACCCTAACTATCTTTTACCGATTGATTAGTGTGTATTAATTGCGTGGATGACGGATTGTATTCCTTAATACCATTCGTAGGGGTGTGTACGGACTTCCCCTAACTCTATGAGATCCTACTTCACTCCTATGTCGAGCCGGCTAAGAAGCTCCTAACATGGGATCACTAGAATTCACTCATGCATTAAATACAATCAAAATAACCTTAGTACACCTTGGTTCATGTTTCTTAAGACGTTCAAGCATGTTACCAACCGGAAGTCTGCCAGTTTTCTTAAGCCTAACATCGATAATCACCCATCCAATACAATTAATAACACACCATTCAATCAATAATCAATAGTTAGGTTTCATTAGATCTAAGCAAACACAAAGAAAATCTAGCCTAGCATGTTAAACAAAAGACAAGAACAAGATAGAATCAAACAACACATAGACATATTGAATGATTAATTGATTACTTATCTTCAATGTAACATGGAAGATCCAAGGGTTTAAAACCCTTAAAAAAGCTGCAAAAATCGTCTAGGGTTTCTCACTACAAAGTTTCACACGAATGACTAAAAATTATGCGAATATATATAGAAAAACAGATCTGACGGCGTCACGTTATGGACTTGACGCCGTCACCTCGCCGTGGTTAGGGTTTCTTGATAGCCTTCTTGACGCCGTCCCTCTTTAATATGTTCTGGCTTATCAAGGCTTGACGCCGTCAGGATGGGTCTTGACGCCGTCTGGAGTACTGTTCCAGCAGATTTTGACACTTTGTCGAATTCTTCACTTTTATGCTCCAAAAACGTCCAAAATGCTTCCTTTTCCAGAATTTCTCTCCAAAGTACCTAAAATGCCAAAAGGAACGATTTAGGGCGATATTTGATCAAATAAATACGATTTAGGGCTTAAATGACCCCCGAAAAGCGGTACACTTTTCGCCTCATCACCTTTCTAGAGCGTCTTAGCTCTTTTGGAGCCATTGACACCGAAAACACCACCACCACAGTTTCACCGCCACCTTACCACCTCCCTCCTCATCCTCTCTTCTCGGTAACACTTCACACAAACCCCCTTCCCCTGTTTTATTGTTTTACCAAAACCCTAATTTAATAAACTTTTTTTAATAAAACCGATTTTATAACAAATCTTTTTATAAAACCTTTTTAATAATGTTAAAATGGTGTGGATCCGTGTTTTTGTAGTGTGAGTCGGCGTGACTCGGTCCGAGTTTGTGACTCAGTGAGTCAACTTGCGTTGACTCGGGCGAGTTGGTGTCTATATTGTTCTCTTTTGATTTCTAACCATTAATTTGTAGCTTGGATTTTGGTTCGGTTTTGTACAAGGTTGCAAAAATCGCTAAGCGGTAGCTGGACGGTCAGGTACCACCTAGCGATTAATCGGTTAGGCGGGGATTAATCGGATTGGATTTTTTATGTATAAAATTATAATATTGTGAAACTCTATGCTCGATATGGCCGATCTAGCCGATTTTTTTTCCAATTTGGCCGATTTATGTTTGATTTGGTCGATTTCTATCCGTAACCGAGTTGGCCGATTTATCTGATTTGGCCGATTTTTATCCGATTAATTGATATGCTGACCGATTTTTTACCAAACCGATTAATAAGGCCGATTAGTGAAAATCGGAGCGGTTAATCCCCGCCTAGCGATTAATCGGCCGCCTAGGCCNACCGAGTTGGCCGATTTATCCGATTTGGCCGATTTTTATCCGATTAATTGATATGTTGACCGATTTTTTACCAAACCGATTAATAAGGCCGATTAGTGAAAATCGGAGCGGTTAATCCCCGCCTAGCGATTAATCGGCCGCCTAGGCCGATTTTTGGAACATTGGTTTTGTGGCCGCATGGGTCTCGACAGTGGGGGATACCTACAGTGGGTCCGAGCCGTGACTCGTGGTGAGTCATGGAGAGGTGTGGTGTAGAGTTAGGATTAGGATTAGTTGTGTTTTGATGTGTTTGGATTTGATTTGTTCGGATTTGGGATTGGTTATGTTTGTTGGTTCGGTCGAGAGCTAAAAACCCATCTCGGGTTGAGCCGTGACTCGTGGTGAGTTACGACATAGGTTAGGACTTGGTTTTATGGTTTGCGACTTGTTTAATTTGCTAGAGTTTAGTTTTGGTTGAGTTGTGATAAGCAGAGAACCACATAGGTTCGACTTGTGTTGAACCTTGACTCACGGGGAGTCACGACTAAGTCGTTTGTTTAGTATTGAGAATTGTTTGGTTTTGTTTATGTTTGAGTTTAGCCGGAGCTAAGTAAGCTCGTTGGAGTCGAGCCGTGACTTACGGGAGTCACGATGACGTTTATTAAATTTTATTTGACATTGAGTTGAGTTTAGTTTTATTTGAGTTGTTTATGCTATTTATTTATTTGTTATCAAAAGGTGTTTCGGGATAATAATTTGAACATTATGGGATATAACTTGAATTTGGACTTGGATATATTATAATACCGTTGCTTGGACAAGGATTGGTTGATATTGGATTTACGATATTAGTTGATCGACATTATGGACGCTTTTGGTACATGAGACGGAAGAGTATGATGGACATTGTTGGCACTACCTCAAACGATGGTAATATTACTACATCTAATCCGTATGCTGCATTGGTGCTGGATAATGATGATGATGAAGAAGAACATGTTGAAAATGTGTATGATGAATCAGCTAACTTATTTGATAATCCACATACCGGTGAAACTTCATCTTTCACGGTATCTGCTGGTTAGCTTGGTTTAGTTGATTGTTTGGTTTAGGTGCATCATTTGTTCCTAGAGTTGTAAGTGCTTATGGCATGTCATAAGCACTAGTTTTAGATGTCTATCAAGCTGTTTCCATTTGTACTTAATTTTTTGGTTTTAATATTATTTACCGGGGTAACCCTTTACCTAAAAAGACTCATAAGAGTTTAACATATTTGGACCTGAACATACAGAAAAATGGTCGATAAACTTGACAACTAATATATACGCGAATAATAGTGTCCAATTATATATTTAAACTTGTAAAACTTGACGATAAATTTGTATTATTCAGGAGTCGAAACGACTTGGAAATGCTTTATAAACCGACGCATCATTTCCAAATTTCGATAAAAGTCTTTTATAACTTAATCATTTATAATTCTTTAATATCCTAAAAACTTTTTCAAAACTTATACGTTTTGACGTTATATGAACTATTTAGGAAAACGGGTAATACCGAAACTACCTATTGATGTTTCCTTTTGTTTTTCTTGTTTTAATTTTCTCTTTCTTAGTGCTATTTCTTCTTTCATTTCTTATTCCTTATCTCTTCTCGTTTATTCTTGCTTGCGTATTCGTGTGCGTTTACCGACGTTTCTTATTTACTTTCTCGTATCCACACGAGACTTAGACTTTTCTTTCGAACGCCATTGAAATTAAACTATTTTCACTTCAAATACGAGTATTGTTTCATAAATCGTTTCGAGGATTATTTCTGAGACATGCCGTTTAATTGTTAGGTTGTGTTGAGGTTCATTTGTTGTGCCGTACCATCTGATTATTTGTGATATCTCGTTTCTCTGTTACTAAGGTATGATTCGTAGCCCCACTCTTACTTTTAAATTGTTTATAAACTCTTGGAGGAGATACATGCTACTTTATTTTTATGAGCACAATTGTTTGTTGGTATGCTATTCCTGACTGAAATGATAATGCTAAGTACCGTCCTTGCCAAAAGCAAGTCCCTCGATCATGAACCATTAATCACTTGCGACTGAGCGCGAATATAAGGACATAGGCTCACACCTCCCGCCATGTTGGACTAAGGTCGGTGCAGCTGGTTTATTTTTGCCGACTGTTTGGGATGGCTCACCACTACTAACCTCATTTTTTTCTTCTGCAAATGTTAAAAGCCGGCTCCTTTTTGGCGACTGCTTGAAAACAGTAGTGACTTTTCCTAAGTCCACAAAAAAATGAAGCTAAATCACATAGAATGATTAATGATTATGGAATGAACTATTTTTCCATCGCAAAATTACTGCCGTATATAGATACTCTCCGCAACACGCGGGCTTCAAATCCTCATTATAATACATTTTAGAAAAGTAGACATTAAACCGGTAATCATACTCGACAAATCATTAATCTGCAAATGGTTACTCGTGTTGCATGATTAAACCTTTTTCATGATAATAACGTCACTAGAAACACATCACGTTCCGTTAAGAAAAGAAAAGAAACACATCACGTTAAATCTTTCTACATAAAGAACATGAAAAGCTATTTTAGAGGATGTCAGCACATAAAACACAATAAGTTAAAACGTCAACCTCGTGTATGCAGTTATTTCTGTGGTGGCACTGGCGGCTGGACCCTCCATAATCCATATAATTAGTCACCACATTTACAAAAAGAAACATCTAAATGACGGCAAAAAAATGTAATTCAATTTAATTTTGAAATGGAGTCGGCAGAAAATTATCACAAATTCACTTGAGGATGACATAGATTGTTTTATCTTGGGGTGAAAACGAGCCGAGCCGCTCGTGAAAAGCTCAAGATCGGATCGGTAAAAAGCTCGAACGAGCAGAGCTTAAACGAGCTCAAGCCCGAGTTCGAGCCTAAGTTTGAGCTCGTTTAATAATCGATCTCGAGCCTGAGCTTTATATATAAAGCTCGATTAGGCTCGCGAGCCTAAAAGAACCCTAAAAATATACTCGTATATATATTTTCTATACACATAACCATATGTATAAACGAGCTTAAAAAAATAAACAAGCTCTAGCCTAGTGTGATTAACAAGCTTTCGAGCTTTATTTCATTCAACATGTTATATAAGTTAGTCGAGCCCGAGCCGTGTTCGAGCTTTTGAAAGTTTTCATGAGACGAGCTCGAGCACAAAATATAAGGCATGAAACAAGCTCGACTTGTTTCCGCCCCTAGTTTTATCATCTGTGATTTTTTTTCTTTGTATGCTTGAATAAGTTAAACGAAAAGGTTATAACTAACCTTTTAAATTACATTCTTAATTTTGTCATAAAATAATTCTGAATAAACATACTAAGGAAACGCATGAAATTTGCAAAAGCTATTGATCGGGGATTCGGGGGTGTCATTACTCATGTATGATGTATGTAAATGTAATGCATGCTACAAACTATCATACATATAGTGAGTTAGTGCTGAACCAAAGAGTTTGTATAACTCAGTCGATTACTAGTAAAAGTGCCATGGACCTGAATTTAATGCTGCAAACCTTTAACACGTTGTGAAGACGTTTAGATGGTACTATCATAACGAAAAATCATGTATTTAAAGGCAGACATATTAAACTGACAACGTTCGTAACACGTTAAGCCAACATATATATAAGCTGAATTTAAATAATACTTCGGAATTAAAGTCCTCTTGTATGCTTGGGAAGAGAGGTGTTCAAATTTGTATCAGGTTCTTTGTTACAGGAAAGTTTTATCTACTATAGTATGTTACGTATATCATTTGGTATGTAGCTGTATGCTTTCTGATGAACTGATTGAGGGGATGTCCAGGATAACTATAAGTTGTACTATGATTGAAGTCTAATATATTTTCACCTTTTGCACCAAAAATAATACTTGAAAATTTCTTCTTGTTATTTAATGAAATTAAAGGATACACATTAAAATTTTCAAAAAACTCGCCAAACTACCTACTTATCTTACATTTCTTATATGGTTACTCATTTTAAAGAATCGTGCATAAGTCATAAAATTATAAGTATGAACGAGTTATTTTGCGAAGTATCAAAACACTATAAACTCAGGGACAGATTTGGGCCGTTGATCCAAAAGATAGCATTTAAGAAAAAAATAATAAAAAGTAATTAAAAAAAAGACAAAAATACATCGTTGGTCCCTAAACTTGTCCAAAATCATCGCATAGCCCCCTAAGTTTGAAAAATCGTCACCGTGCGTCCAAAAGTATGGATTTTGAGGCCGAATGCGTCCCTTGACCTGTAATGGTGAGGTCAACGCGAATTTTGAGTTTTATTTTCAAGGGTATAATAGTCCAACAACATTTGTAACTCGCATATGGTTAAGTATAACCCGACATTCACCTTTAGCGACCAACTGTGTTCTAATATAGTTTTTAACTACTTACCATAAATTCTCTGATACGCTTATTAATGCTAGCGCGGGAATCAATTAACCCACAACTAACCGTTGATTTTTTAGTAAGTACCGATGATGTATCATACACACTATAAGTTACAACATATACTGAAAACAACCCTCAACAAGCTACCCATAGTTATTCCATTAAAAAAAAATGGCAGTCATGGAACTTAGTAAGCCACAAGTGACGGATAAGACGGTAGAGTATGTGAAAGCAAAATATGGTTATAGTTGGTTAGAAAGTGATGAAATGTCTGATGAGATGTTTGAAGATTTATGCAGATTTGCCAAAGAAGAGGAAGTGATCAAAGGTATGTTAAGTTTTCTATATTTGTTTCATTGACATACTGATTGGAAACTAGGATAGTAGTAATGGCTAAAATCTGATGTCCTTGTGTTTTAGTTGTATTTCCAGATACCAATTGTAAAGGAAAAGAGGTTGATGCTTCACATGCACAACCTGTTAGCACCCTTGGTAATAAAAGTCTAAAACCAAGTAAAATGGTTACAAATGTTGTACTCGGTCTTCTTGCGGCAAAGGTAAGCAGCAGCAATAAGAGGAAACATTGGTATGTGCCTCCCCCTAAGGACCTCAAGTGTCCCCTATGAATATCAAGTCTCCCATCAAAAATTTCACTTGTTATTTTTAGTGGTTTATGTAATGAAGATGTAAATTTTTTGGGATGATAATCGCTAATAAAATAGCTGGATTTTACATTTTTTGCTTTACTTGTTTACCGTTTTTATTTTGTGATTGCATATGTAGTTTATTGTAGTGTTTGGAATAACTTAATTTGACTATTAAAGTCAAAGAATACCAAAAACCAAAATAGCAACCAAACAACATTGTTATAACATATGAATTACAATACTTCAGTTAAATTACAATTAAACCGAAAGACAACATAGCATTTATGGCTGGTGTTTAACTTTGGATATTTGAGTAGATGGTGCAGATTCCTTAGATGGATTACCAGTAACAGGTTCTTCACTGGATGATTGACTTTGGTCATCACCACTGGCCACCTTAGCACCAACTCTAGTAGAAGGATGAATACCTTAGCCAATCACATACCCTCCACGATCAGGAGTACTTGATTTTCCCCCTGTAACATCAGCTCTTGTAGTATAAGATGGGGTTCCCATTTTTTCAAGGCACGATGGACAAGTATACCACATGAAATCTTTGTAAGGGGGACGCCTTGACATAAACATCAACCCAGCCCTGTTTTCCTTTTCAACCCAACAATTAAGGCAGACCAATTGACGACCATTTTGTAGATCCATCGTGAAAAGCAATTAAATACATAAGGAGTCGATGATAAGGTATTATATAATACATGAAAAAATGATAAAGGTACAATGAGGTGGTTGAACAAGTAGATAGGATTAAAGACATGAGTAAATGCATACAATGCAACCAAAAATACTAGCTTTGACATTGTTGACTATTGCAACGTAGCACCATCTAACACAAACATACATTGTTTGTTAGAAGTAATACAATTTAGGACAACCATTTTTTTTTCAATAAAGCGTGTGTAATCTACATCAAGTCCAAACTCTTGCCGATAATTTGCCTCTTCCATTGCTTCATCTATTGCTCTTTCATGTTCAAGTTCTTTGTAAATTCTCTCTTCTTCCAAAAATTGTTGGAATGCTTCCTCATCTAGCATTGACTGTTTTTCATCTTGATCCAACCTTTTGTGGTCTTCTTCTTGGAAAAAAAGAGATTCAAGAAAATAGTCTGCCTTATCTCCTTTTCATCCATCCACTAAAAAAAATAAAAAGCTGATATACTTAAACATAATATCCAATGTAAACACAATAGATCGTCAGTGAAGCATACGAGAAATGTTTGCATACCTGTTGCCTTGTGCCATCAACATGCCTTTTTCTTCCACGTATGTTACTTTCCTTTGGGGGTTGTTGCTCTTGTTCCTTGTGACACCTTCTCTTATTATGTCCAAAGGTCTTACAATTAGAGCATTTCATCTGTTTACGAGATCTAGATTTACCCATTGATACGCACTTTCAGGGGGGGGAATTCTAGAATGATTTTGAATTTGAATTGGGGGATACTAATGGTCCAAATAGCATCGTACTTATAAAGTGATAAGGGACCAAACATACGAACTTGGTATGTTTAAGGACCAAACATTTAACATCAATGTGAATATGTCATCTAGCTATACAACCAAAACAAAAAATCAAAAAAATAAAAATAGATTAAGCTAAACAGATCTTCATTGATTCGATAACATAGATCAAATACATGATAGTGTGATACTAGATGATCAACCAAAATACATAATTCATAAGGCCCAAAAGACAACAAACATTACATAGTAAATGTTTGACCATTAGTGATTAACAAGAAAATCATGTTTTCCTAACAAAATCAATGAAGTTGTTCCTGTCCAACACTTGAGAGTGGGTTTCAGAAATCAACTTGTTAATCTCCATAGCCTTGATGATATTCTTCTTTTGGATCTTTTTAAGATCTTCAAGAAGCCTCCACGACATAAAGGAAGTACGCCATCCTTCAACTTCAGCCATAAAATCTTGGGTTTCGCGGGTGTCATGAACCAAATCCACCTAACACTTAAGGAGTCCATTTGCAAGCTTAATATCCTTGTCGTTCTCGTGTTGATAGTGCATAGCAATTCTAGCAAACAGTTCATGGGAACCGGTGGCGGTTGCAAGTTCTTGTAAGCGTGGGAATTCTGACATTTTTTTTGTGTATTAGGTTTTGGATCTACCTTAATTGTGTGTTGGGTATGCAAAACCTTTGGATTTTTGTTCCTTAAATACTAACTAAACTGATGACATTACAAATTCAGGGACCCAATGTGATATTACTATATCGTAAAGAGTCAAGTTATTTAATGGCGGGAAATTTAATTATACAAACGGCAAAATTGTCAACGTTGGGGACCATCTGTGAAAACTTCTCGAATACGCTCTTTTTTTTGGGTTTATTGGCTGAAGAGCCAAAAAAACCCGACCCAATACACCCGTCCCAACAAAACTCGAGCAACTAAACCCCCAAATGTATCATCTATACAGTAGGAACCACCGTCATTCCACATTGTGACTAACACCGTTGATCCAAGTCATTCATATAATGGAAAGGAGCATTTTTGTTACAACATTTAAGGATATACAACCAGAGGAAGGAGGAGAAGTGTTGTTCCGGATTCACACAAACGGGAGATTTGAATTGACCCCACTAAGGTATGAAGGTGGATCCATTATTAATGTTAGTGCGTTTAGCTATGATAGGGATATCTTTAGTTCAACACTAGATAATATATTATCAGAGATTAACGAACCAAAATGGGGGGTGTTTTTCAGTGATCCAAATAAACCCTTAGAAAATGGTTTGCAATTGATTTATAGGGACCAGGATGTTCTTAAGCTATATGAGTTTGCGGAAACACATGAGTCAGTTGACATCTTTGTTATTCATAGTCCCCAATTGTTATCAAAATTTTACTTGGTAAACATTGGTTTTGAGGTTGTGGGTTGGGTAGAGGAAGATGCTAACTTTAGAATGTCAAGCGGAAGACCATTTAGGACTCGACTAAAATGGAAGGGGATATATAACAACAAAATGCAGGCGATTGTACCCATAATACAATCAGGGCTAGGTGGTGTTGACATCAAAGAGGATGAACACCAGTACAAAAACCGGTATTCGTCATATAGTGTATTTGGAACTGTCACACGGTAACATATTTACGTGACTAAATGTACCAGAATAAAATAAACAGCCACACTTGATCCAACTTGTGTGACCATTTCGGAATTCTATTGTCACACATTTGAATATTTATGTGACTAGAGGTAACTGGAAAAAAAATTGGATTATTTAGTCACTTATAATTTGATACGTGTGACAGATACAAATGAGTTTGAGACATTAGTCACACTATATATATACGTATGTGACAAATATATGTCACACAATTGAACAGTGTGACCAAAATCCATATACGGTCACATGAAGTAATTGTGTATGTGGCTAAGTTATATAGTCAAGTTTATCACACATTATTTAATCGTGACTGCTATTCTTTGCTGAATATTTAGCCACACATGAATTTGAAATGGGTGACAACTAAAAAGTAAGTTTGAAGCGTTAGTTACGATATGCATTTAAAAGTGTGTTGGATCGATATACTCTGACCAAACTAACTATGTAACTTGTAAGAGTTTAGTAATGTTGAATAACTCCAAAACTACTAACAATGAAACACTGATGTAACTCTGTTAAGTATGCGGAATCTACTTCAACAAAGCTAAGAAGAATAACCAAATTTAACGATTATATTAAAACCAAAATTTGAACCTGCTTAATATACAGATTCACTAACAACCCTAATCGCTAAATAACTTTAATATCGTACTTGCATGTATATGTCTCTAATGCCAACCTAGGGGTCCTTTTATAGGCATAAGGAAAACCCTAGTCAGTTTATAATTCTTGTACGACAAGTTAACTAATTCTAAACTAATTCTAGAATATTCTAATAACTTTGCATTACAATCCTTTCACGATATTGCATAACAGTCCTTTATCATAGAAGTACTTTAACTTTCTTCATGCACGAGCAGTACTTTGACTAAGCAGTACTTTGACACAAGCAGTACTTTGACAAAAGCAGTACTTTGATCTTCAGAAGTACTTTTGTTCCTCATATCCCAACAATCCTCCCCTAACTTGAATTCTACTTGCTTGATTTCAAGTTCCTTTGTACCTTTAACTTCAACATCTTTGTCTTCAAGGAAAGATTGTATCTTTATCTTCTGTCTGACTTGTACTCACTGTATTTGTATTAGCATCATCAAAGTAGTCTATATCAGAAATCTTTATCAGCAACCTTTTTCTTCACAGCAACTTAATCTTTTCAGCTACTCAGCAACATATGGCAAAATGTAGATCAGATCACAAAGTTTCATACTATTCTCATCACTTCCAGGTGTGTAAACTCCTGTGAGAGGTGAATCATTGAAAATTAATGAATTTTGATGTCTCTTTACCAAAGCCATTAACTCTGGAGTAGCCAATGTTTAGGTTAAAAACCATGGTACATTGATAACCATATGATTTTTAGCAAATCATCAGCTATCAACGGATTTGTTTAGTCTTTACCAAGAACCGTTTGCTTTTATACTAGCTAGTTCTTTTAGTACAATCACTACCATGGTGAACTAATTACCATACAAATGGATTTTCCACAGCCTTTACCACAAGCCATTATCTTGTGGGCTAGCCAACTCTTCACTATAAAGATATGGTGAGTTGAAAACCATACAATTTTTAGTAAATTGTCAACTAAAAACGGATTTGATAATCACATCAGAGCCGTACCCTCATGATGAGTCAAACTCTTTCTTGTTTGTTAAACATGGTGAGTTGAATACCATTTGTTGTGTAGTAAAAGTACTAACACCATGTGTTCAAAACAATTTGTTGTTGTTATCTTGTGCTTCAAAAAGTGTTTTGCACATTATAAAAATTGCTATTTTTATTAAAGAACTTTACTGGTTTTATGCTACAAGCAGTACTTTGATAAAGTACTGTTTGTCTAGCAGTACTTTGAGAAAAGTACTTATTGTTCAAAATATTTATACAACAAAAATCATACCAGTAATTATGCATCATCTTCTGAAGTAGTCCATTTGATAAATAGCTCAATCACCATCAGTGCTACTTCATTCTCTTGTTCAACCTCCATACCATGATCTAGCATCCTTATCATAAGATCTCTTCATGTGAATCATGGTACCATCTTCTAATTCCAATACATGCACTCCTGCTGATTCAAAGAATCTCCAGCTTGTGATTTCCCAATCTTCTTGGTTATTCCAGAGATCATCTTTCCTTGTTTCTTCAGTCTCCCAGATGGTTGTAAGATCACCCAGCAAGACTAAACCCACTCTTTTTGGTGGAATGTGTTCAAAATGAGCTTGTACTTGTTGGTATAGATGAAGTAAATCTTCTCTGTCTATTAAATGCAATATATCCCACAACAAGTTGAATGCTCTGAAACTTTCATCTTCTCTGTGAAAAACAAGATAATCTCCATCTTCTGATGATTCTATAACTTCTAATACACAAATCAAAGACTTTGTATCAGCAACTTCTTTTGACTTAGGATGCTCAAAATCAACAACTCTAAAGTAGTTTCTCAATTCATCAACTGTGTCAGTTCTTAACAATTTGAGCTTCTTTGATAATTGAGCATCATGAGTTATTCTCTTTCTCTTTAACCTTCTTTTATCTGCTTGTTCTTTCCTTACTTCCTCCAGCTTCTTTTCCCTTTCAGAATCCATAGGAACAAAATTATCAAGACTTCTTTGAATAGACTCTTTAACAGCATCATATAGATTTTTCATCTCTGGATATCTCAGCTTCTGTAAACCTTTATATCCTCGACCCTTCAAATAACTCATCATAGCATTTCTTTCTTGAGCAATTGATTTTGGTCTTATGGGTTGAATAACTTGCTCCTTTTCTTTTTCTAACTCAGCATCCAACTCAACTTGTAACTTTCTAGCAACTTCTTCATTTTTAGCAATCTCAAAAGCTCTTAACTGTGCTAACGTGAATTTCTTCTTCTTCTTCTTGGATTCTTTCATGATCCCTTTTCCTTTATCCTTAGGATCCAATTCTTCAATAGATTCAGAAAAAGATTGTGAAACTTGACCCTGTTCAACACCAGGAATAGCAATACCTCTTGGTCTTGGAATAGTCAACCTCTGATAGATTTTCTTGAGCCACCAAAGCTTTTGGTTTTGGTACAGTAATAGGAAATTCTCTGATTTAAACCTTGGGTTTTTCAATCATTCTATTTGCCTGATATTTAGCAAACTTGCATTCTCTTGCAAAGTGTCCAGGCCTTTGACAGTTAAAGCACTCAATCTTAGATTTATCAAATGCTATACCCTGTTTGGTTTTGAAGTCAATACCTCTTCCTGTTTTCTTCATGAACTTCTTGATTCTTGCAGTGATCATGGCAACTTGCCATCTTATGTCAATTTTTTTCCAGATCATCCTCTTCAATTTGCAACAAATCTTCTTCATAAGTAACAGGTAAAGTGGCTTGTTGAGCAAAGAAGGAACATACAACATCATCAGAGTTGATGATGTTTGATGGTGATGAGGTGGTAGTAGTCATGGTTGTGAAAATGTGTTGTTTATCACCAACAGTACTTTGAACAGGATAAGCAGTACTTTTAGTGGAAGTACTGCCTCTGTTTTCAGAAGACACAAAAGCAATATTGTGAGCTTTTGAATTTATTTGACCATTCATCTCATGCTCATACACCTTTAAGTTGTTGTAGAGATCATCAAAGTCCATAGAATCCAAACCAGGTTGTCCTCTGATCATAGTAGCAACCACATGCCATACAGATGGCAAACTTCTTAGGAACTTCAAGTTTGCATCTTCAACAGATACCTCTGCACCATATAACTCTAGCATACTAAGAAGATTTTGGAATCTGTCATAGGCAGCATCAAGACCTTCTCTCTCACCAACAGTGAATGTTTCAAACTGTTGCTTCAATAGATTTCTATGCATCTTCTTTGAAGCATCATTACCTCCAAATCTTGACTTGATAGCAGCCCATAATTGTTTTGCATCCTTAGCATCATGAAACTTTAGTAGGTGACCATCAGGAATAGCAGACAGCAGTATGTTGAGAGCCTTATCTTGGTTTCTTTTTGTAGCTGCTGGCAGGGCATGTTGAGGTGGTTTAGGTTGTCCAGGAATTTCTACAGGTTCTTCAAGAGTGACATTACCATTGACAATTACATCCCATAATGCATGGTCTGTAATGGCAATGTACTGCCTCATCTTCATGCTCCAAAGATCATATTCTCCCTTCTTGATGATAGGAATTCAGTCGACATCTTTAGGGTTTGTAGTTAAATCGGTTTTAAGGGTTTCTTCTTAATCAGAGTTTCTACACAAGCTCTGATACCACTTGTTGGATCGATATACTCTGACCAAACTAACTATGTAACTTGTAAGAGTTTAGTAATGTTGAATAACTCCAAAACTACTAACAATGAAACACTGATGTAACTCTGTTAAGTATGCGGAATCTACTTCAACAAAGCTAAGAAGAATAACCAAACTTTAACGATTATATTAAAACCAAAATTTGAACCTGCTTAATATACAGATTCACTAACAACCCTAATCGCTAAATAACTTTAATATCGTACTTGCATGTATATGTCTCTAATGCCAACCTAGGGGTCCTTTTATAGGCATAAGGAAAACCCTAGTCAGTTTATAATTCTTGTACGACAAGTAAACNTCTTGGTTTCTTTTTGTAGCTACTGGCAGGGAATGTTGAGGTGGTTTAGGTTGTCCAGGAATTTCTACAGGTTCTTCAAGAGTAACATTACCATTTACAATTACATCCCATAATGCATGGTCTGTAATGGCAATGTACTGCCTCATCTTCATGCTCCAAAGATCATATTCTCCCTTCTTGATGATAGGAATTCAGTCGACATCTTTAGGGTTTGTAGTTAAATCGGTTTTAAGGGTTTCTTCTTAATCAGAGTTTCCACACAAGCTCTGATACCACTTGTTGGATCGATATACTCTGACCAAACTAACTATGTAACTTGTAAGAGTTTAGTAATGTTGAATAACTTCAAAACTACTAACAATGAAACATTGATATAACTCTGTTAAGTATGCGGAATCTACTTCAACAAAGCTAAGAAGAATAACCAAACTTTAACGATTATATTAAAACTAAACTTTGAACCTGCTTAATATACAGATTCACTAACAACCCTAATCGCTAAATAACTTTAATATCGTACTTGCATGTGTATGTCTCTAATGCCAACCTAGGGGTCCTTTTATAGGCATAAGGAAAACCCTAGTCGGTTTACAATTCTTGTACGACAAGTAAACTAATTCTAAACTAATTCTAGAATATTCTAATAACTTTGTATTACAATCCTTTCACAATATTGCATAACAGTCCTTTATCATAGAAGTACTTTAACTTTCTTCATGCACGAGCAGTACTTTGACTAAGCAGTACTTTGACACAAGTAGTACTTTGATCTTCAGAAGTACTTTTGTTCTTCATATCCCAACAAAGTGACAAATATATGTCACACATGAAGAGTATGACCAAATGTCATATATTGTCACACTAAACTATAGAAACATGATTAAGTATAACTAAAATTCGATACATATGGTCACGTAAGTTAATATGTGTGTCTAAAGTTTAGTGTGTGTTTGCTTGCCAAATCCTAATGTTCATAGTCACATATATTTGTAGTACGATCATGTGACTATAGGCTTTACAATACTCACACCATATCACAAATGTGTATCTAAATCATGATTATGGCCACGTTATAAGGGTATTATATGTGACCAATACATTCAAAATAGTCACATTGAGAAATATTCATGTGACTATTATTTATAGCAAAATGTGAACTCAGTTATCATTAACCTTGATATTAGTCACATTGAGTTTTTGTGTGACTAAATTGAAGATGCTATATATATGGTCACATGAAGCATTTATTTAGGTGTCTAAATCATAGTCATATTTTGTCACACATTATTTAAGTGTAGTCACAAATCGATACATATGGTCACACATTTCTGATAAATTATGTACTTTGTAACCCCTAGGAACAGTGTTACTTGACTTTCTAAAGTCAATTTTCAACTTTAATAAAGTAACATGTTACTAAAGTGCCTGCAAGTGCATATACATGATAAATGGAAAATGCAAATAACTATTGTAATAGCAGTAGTAACTTAATAATAGCAGTAGTAACTTTTGTACAAACAACAGAGTTGTAATCTCATAAAAGGTGAATTATACAGTACTTACCAAAAGGTTTTTTACAACATAATGAAAACAGAGAAGCTAAACCCCTGCTACCTCCAAACACCTTATCAGCTTGTTTTCTTCAGATCCCCATAACATGCTCTCTCATACTGAGCAAAAATTATTTCAATGAGATCTTTAATTGCCTCTGTACGTTCTTCACATATGATCTTTATAGATATCATCACACCAAGTAAACTAGCACTCAAAGGATATTCTTTTTCTGCAAGCATAAAAACATCAAGTCCATCTTGTGTTGATAAGTGATGTACATTGCAGCTATCATAAAACTTCCATAAAGCTGAGAGATCATGACATGGGAAGTTACAATAGATATCAGCTAGATCAGGTTTATATAACCTATGTAATTCAACCCACAACTCTTGCTCTTTCACATCTGCCTTCTTGACTGTTTTTAACTTTTCTTGAACCAACTCCCATAATCTGTCTAAGTCTTCTCTGTCAATTGTTCTTATCAAACCCTCAAACCTTAACACTGCTGATCCTCTACCAGCCTTGATTATCTTCCAAGCCTTTCCAAATTTATCTTGGTAAATCTCCCAGTCCATGATTGGATGTCTAGCTTGAATAGGATCAACATATAATGTTTCAGGAATAATCACCATCATCTGATCATGAGAGGAGCTATCTTCTTTTCTTTGTGAATCATTCTTCTTCTCAACATGCTTGTCTTCAATGATCATTTGTTTTTTTTATGGTGTTTCTTCTGTACCCATGGGGATAAACTTATCAACATATCACTTGATGCGGTAGTATAGACGTTCAATTTTGTCATATGTCATTCCCCTGAGTTGAGCAGATTTATAACAACCTTGATGCATTAAGTATACCTTCATTTCGCCGATGCGCTGAGCCCTTGTGGGATTTCTTTTCCTCTTCTGACTTTGAGCTTGCTTTATTGGCTGAATTAGCTCATTCAAAGCTACTTCTTCACTTCTTGCATTTATTAAATCAGCAAGTCTTTGTACTCTGTCATCATTAGTTAAAGTCTTATCTTTGTAAAGTTCTGCAACTCTAGCATGTAGAACTTCATCAGCATCAATAATAGCTTGCATTTTCTCTCCATGAGCTATTTTTTTCTCCTTTTCTTGAAGACTAAATGCTACTTGCTCATCTGTTTCCACTTCAGACACTTTAGATCTCCTTTTCTCATCCATATAGTTAGCTATTTCAGCTTCATCAACTGTCTTTGCAACCTCTTTAGTAGTAGATACTTCAGCGGTAGAAACTTGATTTGTTGTAGCAGCAGAAACATCTTGTTGTACCACCTTAGCCATTTCTTCAACATTACTAGTAGCAGTAGTTTCTCCCAAACTAGTATTAGTTTCCACTACCTGCTCTTTATTTACATCTTCCAAAACCGCCTCATAACCCACCCTGTCAGCAACTAAATACTCATCATCCACATTATCATCACTATCAATCCCAATATCCATATCCACATGCATATCAGCACAAGCACCTTCAGCATTTGTTGTTTCCTCCCCTGAGACTCTGCTTTCATTCCTCCCCTGTTTGGTAGCATCCTCCAAACTAGTAGCCTTAGAAGAACTCACCCTGTGTGTTGTGCCCACCTTCCTTAATCTTCTGAACTGGGCTTTTCTTGACCTCTTTTGACCTTCCAAATATTGAACTCTCAGGTTTAACCTTTTGATCTTTGCACCTTGTTTTGTTGGGCGCTTTTGGAGGCCTAGAACATCCTCTACTAACTTGGTACAATAGGCCTTCAAATCCTGTATAAGTTTCATTCTATCCTCACCACTTCGGCTTGTGTTACCTTGGCCCGAGAGATGGATCATTGGAATTGACATTTTGTACATCAGTATCCATCAATTCACGTGTTTCAGAACTACCCTCATCACTTTTGGATGTGTTACCACTGGCCTGCTCTACTTCTAAGCTAGCAGCAGAAGTGGCAGCCCTTTCCAACATGTCGTGCTCCACACCCATGATATCCTCACCCTGTTTTTGTGGAAGGTTCACCATATATGAAAAAAGTGGTGTAACCTTTCCTGAAAAATCCTTGCCATTATTTTTCAGATTCGAAAATACTTTCTTTTGTAGTAAGGGGGCAGCATAAGTTCCTTTATGTTTTTTAATGGTAGTCAACTGTTTTTGAATAATAAGTTGCTAAAACCTTGGATATAATAAAGAAGTACCATCATCAGCCAAGGTCTTGATCATACCCTCCAAAATCATTTTTGAAAAATTAAAAGGTTTTCCTTTAGCAAGGCATATCACTGCTGATGCCATGGT
>LBNU01037016.1:1130-19670 GCA_014162995.1 Artemisia annua | reverse complement strand
TATAAGTTTCATTCTATCCTCACCACTTCGGCTTGTGTTACCTTGGCCCGAGAGATGGATCATTGGAATTGACATTTTGTACATCAGTATCCATCAATTCACGTGTTTCAGAACTACCCTCATCACTTTTGGATGTGTTACCACTGGCCTGCTCTACTTCTAAGCTAGCAGCATAAGTGGCAGCCCTTTCCAACATGTCGTGCTCCACACCCATGATATCCTCACCCTGTTTTTGTGGAAGGTTCACCATATATGGAAAAAGTGGTGTAACCTTTCCTGAAAAATCCTTGCCATTATTTTTCAGATTCGAAAATACTTTCTTTTGTAGTAAGGGGGCAGCATAAGTTCCTTTATGTTTTTTAATGGTAGTCAACTGTTTTTGAATAATAAGTTGCTAAAACCTTGGATATAATAAAGAAGTACCATCATCAGCCAAGGTCTTGATCATACCCTCCAAAATCATTTTTGAAAAATTGAAAGGTTTTCCTTTAGCAAGGCATATCACTGCTGATGCCATGGTGGTACCAAACTCATTCCAACCTGTAGTTTTAGAACTCAAACAATGTAAGAGAGTATGAATCAAGAATTTCCACTGAGATGAGAAGAGACCTTTGTAAAATTTTAATTTATCAGTCTTCTTCTCATACCCCATTTTTTTCAAACCTTTGAAAATGGCAGCAGTATCAAGACACTCAATCTCTTCATTATCTGGTAGGTTAAGAGATTCCCGAATAGATGACTCAGTTATGAGTATATTTTGGCCATCTACCTTAGCGTTAATCTATTTTTCTTTATTAACAGTTATGGCTTTAGCAGTAGCCCAAAACTGCTTAATAAAAGAAATGCATATAGGAGGACTCACAGTTAATGCATACTTAATAGGGGTAGCATTCAAGAAATCGATTATCTGTGTGAATCCTTCAGAACCATTAGGTTTCTTCAAAAAAGCGACCATGTTGTGTCTGTCAACAAATGTACGTTTTGATTCAATTTCCATCACCATCGTGAATTAGGGTTTTGTGATTTGGGGATTTTGAAAATGATTGACAAAAGATGTTAGTGTTTGTGATTAGAGAGAAATTATGTGTGCATGAAACTGAATTATCGAATTAATTGGGGATTTAAACCCTTAAGTGTAAATGTTACCAATCCAACCCTTCACTCTCATATCTAGCAATACAAACCCACCTGCAGTAACGTTTTCTTAGCAGCAGAAACTTTTGATTAACATAATACAAAATATATCCCAAGTTCTTCTTAATGAACACAACAATCAAAATATTGTAACAATTAATGAGAAAATTGAGCAATGACAAAGTACGGGAATTAAAATTAATCATTTTCCATTAAAACTTGAAATGAAAAATTACAAAATACTGGAAATAAAAGGTACACATTCTAAAAATCTACTAATCTAAAAGGATTACAACATGTTTATTCATAAAGTAAAATAAAGTAGTACAAAAGGATTACAAGGTTTATTCAAATTACTTCCTAACTCAACTAATACATTTTCTTTATACACTTCCCTTTTGAACAAACTTTGGGCATTTTTGGTTCCCATGGTTTTATACCCTTGTCTTCACAAGTCCTAGCATTGGGCAGGCCTAGCACCTGAACCCTCTCATCAAAAAGCTCTTTGGCAGTCTTTTTTGGAGTTTTAACCTTCCTAGCATCTTCCTTTTATGTGCCTGATCCAGAATATCCCTTTGGAAAGTTGTCTGCCCATGTATTTGGAGGACCTTCAGAACTGCTTGATATGTGAAATGAATTTGAGTCACTTGAGTCACTGCTGTCAACGTTAATGATTTCTGCAAAAAAATTAAAAATATATTAAAATTAAAAAATATATATAGTGTAAATGAAATAAAAGATAATGTTGCAATTTAGGGTGTGTTTGAAACAACCTTTGTTCTTGGAACTCATTGTTTCAGTAGGTAGAATGGGGTTGTGGGAGCTTAGTTGGTGTGTTTGGTTTTTATAGAGAAAAAGGTATGCTTGGTTAGTGTTTCAAAACTGCAAAAGTAATCAATTGACAGTGAAGAAAAAAATAGTGTTTCTTACCCTTCTTGCAGGCATGAAATTGTGCAGTCATGACATTACTTTTTCATTTGTGCAAACATGAGAAAAAAATAGTATTTGTAGTACCAAGGCCAAAAAGGCAGGTGTGAAAAGACCAAGGCCAAAACAGTCAACTAATGTGGACAAAAACAGTTAATGTTGCAATTCAGGGTGTGTTTGAAACAACCTTTGTTCTTGGAACTCCAATGGCCACATTACCTGGTGGATGGTTGGTTTTAGATCATAAAAAAGAATGGAATGCAATAAACCAACATACGTAACCCTTCTCAGTTCCCGCTACAGCTCCTTTAGTCGTTTCAACTCCCTTTGAGCAAAGGCCTACACCAGGCGCATTGCTAGATTGTTGAAAAAACAAAAGGGACTGTATGGGAAATGAGAATGGAAAGGTATGTTGAAATTCCAGACTCATTTAGATCATAAAAAAGAATGGAATGCAGTAAACCAACATACGTAACCCTTCTCAGTTCCCGCTACAGCTCCTTTTGTCGTTTCAACTCCCTTTGAGCAAAGGCCTGCACCAGGCGCATTGCTAGATTGTTGAAAAAACAAAAGGAACTGTATGGGAATTGAGAATGGAATTATGTAGATTCTACATAATAATTATGTGGATTCTACGACATTAGAGAGCTAATCGTGCATGAATGAAATCATATTAAATTTATATTAACAATGTAATGAACTACCATCCTTTCTACCCTGGCCAACAACAACATATTATTCAGCCTTGAATCTCTAACCTACCAACATGCTGGATGACGAAAACACTAAATTCAAGCATCAAACCTACAAATTATACTTGATAATTGTTTCAGTATTTTGACAAAGAGCAAAGATGAATCAACAATGGATGAACAACACCAAAACAAGTTTATGTTTATACTTGAAAGTGGTGTCTGTTCATCCATCGTTGATACTTCTTCCATCCTTGATATTTGGATGTTTTAGCCTAAATATTCGCACAGACATCCTCCACTTTTCTTCCTTATTCTCTCAATACAAATGCAACATAATTCTTATACCAGATAGTCAACCTAAGCCTAAGATAAAATAAGCTAATCCAAGCAAACCTTAATATCTCTTTTGCTCTAATTATTCACAAAAACAACACAGCATGTTCTTCCTTATTCTCTCAATACAAATGCAACGCAATTCTTATAACAGATAGTCAACCTAAGCCTAAGAATAAATAGCTCTAAGGGGGTATACGGGACCAAATAGCTGAGATTTGGGGATGCCAATAAGCCTATGTTATTTTAAGTGGATGAGCTAATAAGCCAACAAACAGTGAGCTTATTAACTTTCCCAAAACATAATAAGCCGATAACCACACAAAATAAGCTAATCCAAACACACCTTAATATCTATTTTTCTCTAATTATTCGCAAAAACAACACCACATAAATCTAATACATAAACTAACAAGTTTCTAACAAATGTAAGACAAAACTGAGAAAGAGAGGATCAAAACCCTAGATCTGTTTACTCGGTCAATTGTAACAGAGGGGGTTATAAATGTGAGAGAGAAAGAGAGGATTATGTTGAAGTGTGTGAAGTGTGTTGGATAAGCTTTGTATATATTATAGGTTTAAAAATTATTAAAAGTATTAAAAGTATAAAACTAAAAGTATAAAAAGTACATTAAAAGTTTAAAAACTAAAAGTATTAAAGGTACATTTGTATTTTAGTGTATTTTGTATTTAAAAAGTCGCCCAAATAGTACATATGGTAAGATGTAAGGTTTTCAAGATCGGGATCCTACCCAGGATAGTTTTCGTCTTTGAAATTGAGTGCGTGATCATAAGATCGGATCGGGATCTTAAGATCCTACTATAATGTCATTTTCTTAATAGTTTTTGTAATATTATACAAATTTACAAATTATTATATATCATAGACACAAAATTATATGAATGTTTCATCGAAAATGTTGTCCTAAATAATGGTTATGAAATGTTTAATAAGATTAACATGTTGTTTTTTAAATTTTAGCAAAAATAATCTAGAAATTTGCAGTTTTTTAGTTTGTTATCCGAGAAAAGTAGGATCGGATCGGATGAGATCTTAAGATCCTATGGTCAAGATCAGGATCCTTTAAGACCTTAAGCTTTCAAAGATCCTATATAAGATCCGAATCGTTTTTGCTTTGCAGTATCGTAAAATCGTAAGATCCTAAGATCAGGATCGGGATCCTGAGAACCATGGTAAGATGTACTTGGTGAGGACACCCTTAGGGACGCCTGTCACAATAGTATGAAATCCGCCCAAGTTTTTTGTCTTAGTTAACAAAACCTAATGCACATGACCAATGACCCATGTGAATTAGCCATTATCACCGGTCATGCATGGTTTCCATTACACTATAAGCCACTACAACCCAAATGCACATGACCCATGACCCATGTTAATTACCCATTGTCGATCACTAGTAATGTATTGGTCGATAACATGACACTATATATATAAGCCACTACAACCCAATGCACATGACCTATTACCCATGTTTAGTTACCAATTGTCAACAGCCATGGATGTGTCATAACTCGTAACATGACGACACTCTAAGAAACTATAACCCAACGCATATGACCCATATGATGTTAAATAACCATTAAGGAATGTGACCAGTGATAACCTAATACACATGACCCATGACCCATGTGAATTAGCCATTATCGCTGGTCATGCATGTTGCACCGGCTTGGTAGATGTATACCGTTTGTCACAGACACTAAGAAGCAAATATCCAGGGACCTCCCGATCATGTTATCCGTGATCGAGAAAGTTTGAACTCGGCTTGAGCTTGACTCGAAAAGCTTGATTTATCTATAAATATGTGTTTTTGTACACATCTTAAAATTGAAATATAATATAACCTAAGAATTGAATTCGGTTCGACTTCAGCTCAAAAACTTTGATAGATTTATAAATAAGTATTTACACTTAGTACACTTATATATTAAAAAAAACATATTTTGTATTACTTACAAGCTCGAGAACTCAACAATAACTCGAGTCGAACTTATATAAGGTTTAGCTCAACTCATTAAACATTTCGAGCTCATTTGATAGGCTAAGAATTGAAATATAATATAACCTAAGAATTAAATTCGGTTCGACTTCAGCTCAAAAACCTTGATACATTCATAAATAAGTATTTACACTTAGTACACTTACATATTAAAAAACATATATATTTTATATTACTTACAAGCTCGAGAACTCAACAATAACTCGAGTCTAACTTATATAAGGTTGAGCTCAACTCATTAAACATTTCGAGCTCATTTGATAGACTTTAATTCTCCAAAATATCCAAAATTTTAATATAGCGCTCAAGATCCCGCACCTTAATTTTCACTAAAATTTCAATCTCTTGCACAAGATCCCACCCCTTTTTCACCCAAAATCAAAACACTAACACTAGTCATATCTATCTTCTCTCTATTCATCTCTTCTCCTTCTCTCTAGAACTGACTCACACCACCGGCACACTTCACCGCCTTATCTCATCGTCGTTCCACAAACCATCGATCCTCCACGCCATCACCGTCATCAAGACAAGGGAACTGTATGGGTGAGTTTGTTTGCTTCGGTTGTTTGGTTCGAGATAACCACCACATCCACCACCATCACAGTCAAGCCACCATCACCCTCATCTCACCTATCCTACTCTGTTCATGGGTATGCTCAAACACATATTTAGTTTATGTTTTCTTAAATGTGTAATCGAATATAAAACGATTTATATTGATTTTCGTGGACTAAAACTAGCCTAAAACATGTTTTGATTATAAATTCTGCGGTGGTAATCGTTGTAGGTAGACTTATTAAGACGACATAGTTTTCCTGTTTATTGGAATGGAGACAATCGACGTGTTCTAAGAGGCCACTGTTTTGCTCGTAAAGGGAGTCTTAATTGGTTTCCACTCCGGGAGGATGTTACTGAACAGTTGGTGTTTGNTTGTTTGGTTCGAGATAACCACCACATCCACCACCATCACAGTCAAGCCACCATCACCCTCATCTCACCTATCCTACTCTGTTCATGGGTATGCTCAAACACATATTTAATTTATGTTTTCTTAAATGTGTAATCGAATATAAAACGATTTATATTGATTTTCGTGGACTAAAACTAGCCTAAAACATGTTTTGATTATAAATTCTGCGGTGGTAATCGTTGCAAGTAGACTTATTAAGACGACATAGTTTTCCTGTTTATTGGAATGGAGACAATCGACGTGTTCTAAGAGGCCACTGTTTTGCTCGTAAAGGGAGTCTTAATTGGTTTCCACTCCGGGAGGATGTTACTGAACAGTTGGTGTTTGCTTATCGCAATCGCGTAAGTGATCTATTAAAAGATTAACATAACATTTGTTATATAGGAAATTAAGTCATATATGGTTGCTTTTCGTGAAACTGTTTCATTTGTACCAAATGTGCGTGATTTGCTTGCTTGGTAATGTGTTTGACATTTATTCGTTCCAGGTTTGGCACTGTAGAACATTTCAACCATCTGGATTATTTGTTGCCCGAGTTGATATGCAAGGGTCTACCCCGGACCCGGTATGTTGGTTTTTGATGCTAAACTTATATTTGGGACATCTAATTTTGTCGTCTTTTATGTTAGCATTAAGCACGTTACTTGTTTCTTGCAGGGGCAACATGCTATTTTCACGGGTGAGGATGATACATGGGATGCCTGGCTAAAAATTCGCTTATAGTGTAAGAAACCAAGGCACTAATAATGCTTCATAAATTGAG
Organism: Artemisia annua; assembly: GCA_014162995.1. NCBI lineage: Eukaryota > Viridiplantae > Streptophyta > Magnoliopsida > Asterales > Asteraceae > Artemisia > Artemisia annua. Next base: position 12,824 of record LBNU01037016.1, on the reverse strand, counting down.
GTGTGGGCATGCTCCATCTCAGTCACCAAAAGCCAACACATGTATATTTTTACTGTTTCATGGTTGGCAGATCTTATATTATACAACAATATTAGTGTCTTGGTTTCTTACAGTTCATAACATCTGTTTATAGGATGAGTTACGTCAGCAGATAGAGGAAGAAATGGACGATTATTATTCACAGGTAAAACTAATGGCGTAGTGTATTGTGGATCAAAGGAAGGGAAAACAAAGAGTATCTCCAGATGCTGAGATTAGATCATTGGCAGATAAACTTGTAAATTTGACTGCAAATTCTATTATCATGCTTATATACCAGCAGCATTAACTGTGTACTAGCCGTACTAACTCTTAATACCAACATTTCCCATATATTTTTTTGCAGAAAGAAGCTGATGAAAATATCAAGTAAGGAACCTTGAATGTTGATGATGGCACTGATGCCATGACAGTTGTGTTTGGTAAGGAAAATGGAGGTTATGCAAGAGGAGTGGGAAGTGGAGTTACCTATAAGAGGTATTTTAATCTTCCTCGAAACAGAAAAGAAACTGATGAAAGACTTGAGTTACATCAAACTCAACTTGATAATGAGAGACGTGAGCGTAAAAAAAAAGATCTATTGGTCAAGCAACTGTCCAACGAGATGTCAAAAAAAAATCCTGGACTAAAATTAGTACCAACGAAGCGAAAACATTTGGTCTAGTGAAACCTTGCAAAAGCAAGCTAAGGTGGCGAAGAGTCAACAGGTTTTAACTTATGGTAGTTGAGAATTTGATTATATACGACATTACAATTGTATATATATTTGGTTCATTTATATACATTCGAGTTTTATTCAATTTGAAATACAATTGTATATATATTTGCTTCATTTATATACATTCTGTTTTATATATATACTAGCAGTAGTAACTCTGCTCCAGTAGTACTAACGTAGTACTAGCAGTACTAACATTATCTGCTCCAGTAGTACTAACGTAGTACTAGCATATGGTCACACCTATTACCACTTTTGGCCACTGTTTGCGTAATTGTATGTGACTAAATACCCAAAACAAACATGCTTTGTGTGACTAAATATTACAAAAGGCCACGCAAACATAAACTTCATGTGGCCAATGGATGATCAATAGTCACACAAAATACACATTTCTTCATTTTAAATAGCATATGGTCACACTTATTAACGTGTTTGGCCACTGTTTGCTTAATTGTATGTGACTAAATACCCAAAAAAAATATGCTTTGTGTGACTAAATATTACAAAAGGCCACGCAAACATAAACTTCATGTGGCCATTGGATGATCAATAGTCACACAAAATACACATTTCTTCACTTTAAACAGCATATGGTCACACTTATTACCACTTTTGGCCACTTTGTTTTAAATTGTATATGACTAAATACCAAAAAAAACATGCTTTGTGTGACTAAATATTACAAAAGGCCACGCAAAAATAAACTTCATGTGGCCATTGGATGATCAGTAGTCACGCAAAAGACACATTTTCACTTAAATAGCATATGGTCACACTTATTAACACTTTGGCCATTTTTTTTTAAAATTGCTACTGTGACAACTCCCAAAAACAACACCCATTGTGGGACTAAATCATCACAAATGTCACATTTATGTATATTCATGTGGCTACAGGACGGGAAATAGTCACACAAAATACCATTTACTAGAAAGATCATCTCAAATGTCAATATTTATATATTTATGTGGCCAAAGGAGGACAATAGTACTCTTAAAAAACATTCGCTGTGACTATAAGGTGTTTACGGTCACTGATACTGACTAATCCAACAAAACGTGTGCCTAATTTGTCACACATATTCGGGGTTTTGGTCACTCTTTTTCGATGGAAAAGGCTACGAACTCAACAATGTGACCATATGCCACCTACGGTGGCGGCACCTTTGGTGACACACAATGAAAAAAACGTGTGTGACTATATGCATATCGTCACACATTTCTGGCATGACCAATAGCATATTCTGTACCAGTGGAAGGTGTTTATCATGACAAAAGGATTAATAATAAGGGAAAGGGTAAGCTGCTCCAGGAAGAAGACGATTTGCAACATCAAAAGGGCAAGGAAGTTGTAAAAAATTATAAGCAAGGTTTTGATGGGAAGGGGAAGGCTATAATCGTTGAGTTTCCTGGTTTAGATGGTGAAAACAAAGCTGATGGTTATGGTGTTGAAAACAGGTCAGGTGGTGCTGCTGATATTGTGCCTAGTAATGTTAACGAACGTTTTAGAATCAATGAATAGAACACCAGCTACGTACTTGCCCTTTGTGCCAACAAGCCATCCTAGGTAAGGTCACATCATTCGAAGGTTCATCAGGTGAAGGTTGTTCAATGAATGCCGCATCAACTTCCACATTTTAGTTAGTTAATTATCAGTATAACCTTGTATCAAACCTTGTATCAGACAATGTTTTAAGTCATTTTCATGTTGTAATGTTGTATCAGACAATGTATCCACATTTGACTACTATAAGTCAATTTCATGTTGTATAAGACAACGTTTATCCAGTTGACTACTATAAGTCAACTTGCTAATGGTTGGTTATGTTACAATATGTGTTTATCTGTCTTACATATTTGTGTCCATATTAGATATTGGTTGACCTTCACAAAGTCAAACAAACCAAATCGTAAATGTGATGTTATAATGACCACAATCGATCACACCTTTGTATCAGCAAAATCAAACACAGTTGCAGTTTAACATTTGATGAACCTGTGTTCTAAACATACCCAGTAATTGTAAAAAGGTAACATGTTTTCAAATTGGAAATGCTTTACAATTTGTTACTTAGAAATCTAATAGTCAAACTGCCAAATTGACTTGTATTAGTCAAACTAACAATTAAACAACACGAATCAAACTTTTGATTACCAAACACAATGATTTATTGAAAACCAAAATCTTTATTCATCGGTTTCATATTGACAACCATTACAAACTTCCCTACCGTCTAAACATTCACTTAGCTAGACCCACAACTTTCCCTATCAGCATTTTCCTTCATTTCCTTCCTCTCCTTTAGATATTTAAACAGAACTACAAGTTTTGTAATCCTTGTTTCCAAATCATCAAACTTTGGTAACACATTGCAGGCAGCATCTTCCTTCTCCTTCTTAACACCCAATCGGTCTTCATTGGAGCAACCCTCTTTTTTCAACCCATTGTACAACAACTTATCCTTATAATTTTGTGCCATTCTTGGATATTTGTCTTGATTGAATGAATGTTGCTGCTACTTTAGGGTTTTATAAAAGGTGAATGTCGGGTTATACTTAACCATATGCGAGTTACAAATGTTGTTGGACTATTATACCCTTGAAAATAAAACTCAAAATTTGCGTTGACCTCACCATTTCAGGTCAAGGGACGCATTCAGCCTTAAAATCCATACTTTTGGACGCACGACGACGATTTTTGAAACTTAGGGGGCCATGCGATGATTTTGGACAAGTTTAGGGACCAATGATGTATTTTTGTCTAAAAAAAATAATAAGAGGACATAAATTATAGTTTGGTCATTAATTCACCCCAGCTGCCACCACACCCCCCACACACAAAAATCACTTTCTTTCTCTAACAAACTTCATAAACTACATAAACATCAAAATTCAATTGTTTTTAAAATTCGCAAAAGTAGAACAATCGAAGCATGCAGAAGCAAATCTTGGAAAAAACGGTTCAAACTGAACCTGATCAAACTCAAGATAATGGTACGGTTCTTCCGATTGCTTATTTAGTTCTTATCTAACATATACAATGCACTACTGGAGCCCAATGGTAAACCACCAACTGAAACTCGTGTCGACAATCAGTTACAAGACGTCGACAAGACACTAAAGAAGAACAGCGAGGCAATCAAGCTCCTAAAGAAGTTGTCAAATTGGGTTGTCGAGTTGGAAAGTCATTGTCGTCCACAGTCAAGGAAGCACAGTGTAACCACTGGTAAATTTCATCTTGTACTAAGTTAATATAATATTTTAAATAAAGAATACTTATCAACTTTCTACGTCTAATTTTTTTTAAAGATTAAGGGTAATCAGTTTATCTGATCATGACAACCAACTAATGTGACATAACTCACATACTTAATAAACGTGCTCACACACGGACCGACACCAATATGCCTTATGTTTATTTTACATAAACATTCCTATATGTCTAGTATAAAACTTTACAACATTTTATTTACCACTTTACGTTATTTCGTTAAGATACGATTATTAAACGTTCAAACTAAACATTTTGTTATCTATAAGAATCTTCATGAAACCCTAAATTATTATAACTATGATTTTTCCTAACAAAATCATAAACCCTAAATACAACACACCAAAGCTAATGTATAAGCTTCTAAAGCACGAAAACATAACTTTACTTTAGTTCTCGTTACAAGCCCTAAATTTACGATACTATGATTTTATGTAATAAAATCACAAACCCTAATTAATAAGTACATGATTTCTATAAAATATAAATGTACAAGTCTTTCAAGCACATGTACAGGTCCTTAATGCATAGAAACAAAATATTAATAGAAAACTTATTGTAAACCTTAGTGTACTTACCATAAAACACATAATACAAGTCCTTAACGCATAGGCCTTAAATTGGATTTTATTATAATTTACTAACTTAAAGTACAACTCCCTAATGCTTGTGGTACAAGTGCTTAAAGCATGAAACCTAAATATATACTTTTAATATTCTAAACCTAACTAAACATAACTAAACCTAACTAAAGGGCTCCAACTAAGTTTCCTACACTACTAAACCTCAAGTACACCACATTATAGCCTAGGTACAAGTATCTTAAGCCCTAAACGCCACCCTTGTTACTTCCTAGATCGAATTGAACTAAAACCAAACCAAACTAGCCCTAAACTAATTCTTAAGCTAACAAAACCCTAACTAAACACAAACTAAGCCACATCACCTTGTCTTCTTGATCTTCAACCACTTGGTCAAATATTTCAATCTCTCTATGTGCCCTTTTCGAAAACCATTCGAACCAAGAAGCTAGAATTCAAACAAGTATATTCTTTTTAATCCATTCGATCTAGCTAACAAACTCATGGAACTCTTGCAAACACATCATCTTGTCTCTTATCATCTTAACATATCTTACAAGTGGCGAATTAAAATAAATGGAACCTCAGGAATTTAGCTTATAAATTCGACCTATATCTCATCATTTCATCTCATCACTTGCTTTCTAACACACAACACTCTTACAATTACTTACCTACTGAGTTTCAAGTCAAAGAGAAAGAGAAGGAAGGATTGAACAAGAACTTGAAGTCTTAGAAGGCTTTGGTTCCATTTTAGAAGTCCTTTTGGCGTTTTCAATCTTATCGAGTTCCCTAAGTTTTGTTAGTCCACAAGCCCTTTTTAATCCTTTCTATTCTTTTAATTGTCACCTACATATGATGATAACATAGTCCCAATTGAAAACCAAGATCAAAAACTATATTTTCTTTTTTTTCTTTTTTTATTGAGAGCTAACAAACACCCCCTTTTGACTAATTATTTAACATATAAGCTAAAAGCATTAAGCTATGAGATTAAGCCACCTAAATAAGATTTATCAAGTCACTAAAGCGTTGTCAAAAACTCCTAAGGCCTCATTTATTTTTACCTTGTTTTTCCTTGTCGCTAGCTAGAAAACCAAACGCACCCTTAATGGGCTTTAAGGCCCATAAGCTGTTTTCAAAAGCTAATAAGCTATCAATAGCTTATTTAAAACTTAAAATAACTTATACTAATAAGCCAAGACAAGTCACACCCTTTCTAAATAAAAAGCGCAACTAAAACAAAATAAGGACTACGAGTGTAACGACCAAAATGCTTGGAGGGTAAAAACTGCCAAAACTCTAATTCTTTTATAACTAGGACTAAAAATGCAATCGACATGAGACATAGGGTATCAAGTCTCATATTTGAAATTGTAGGGTAGAAACTGTCATTTTATGAAAGTTGAAGGGTATAAATTGTCGTTTAATGAAAGTTCAAGGGTATAAACTGTCAATACTTGAAACTATAAGGGTGTTAAGTGTAACATTTTTTATATTATTTCAGAAATACATTTCTAACTCGTTTTAACTCCGTTTTAGTAAAAACTAACATACGAAATGTTTATATTTCACAATCGATCAATCGAACTTTAAGAATAAATTATGACAAATACAATTTATCATTCACTAACTTTTTAAGAGACTTTAAAATTATAAATATTATCAATTGTACTTTTTTTTTGTTTAACCATACACGTTATGCATCTGACCCAGAAATCTAACACATAATAACTACTCTAAATACTACACATTAATAATGTTTTGAACAATAACAAACATACTGAAACTTGACAAATTAACTTAGGTCGTGTGTCGGACCCGTTTATTTACACTGCTTGATTTATTCAGACTACTGTATCACCGAGGTAAGTCATAGCCCACTTTTTCTCATTTAATTACTTACAAACTCTATGGGAGAGATACATGCTCAAATACTTGCTTTGACTTCCACAAATACTCAAAACATTTATACTTTTATGCTACGCTATACTTTTTATACTTTTAGACAAGAAGGGTAGTTGTGATATGTGCCTTAATGTGTTAAATTTATTCTTATACACTTTATTCTTTAGCAACTGTTTATCTCCTGGATGAGCCGTTGGGGAGGTATTTATAGTACTATCGGGCTGACGCCCCCACCCTTGTGTCCAAAGTTCGTGACCTTGGGTGAATATAATCTAGTATTCTTGTTCATTCTTGTCATGGGGTTCAATTGACTGTTCTTCTTTACATTAAGTATTCACATATATCATATACACATATGTCTTACTCATACTATACTTTAGTGGGTTGTGAACACATAGATTGCAAGTTTTGTATGGGCGGAACTTGGAACTGAATGGATTTACAATGCCTTTGCTGTGGAAACATTCTTTAAAAGGCTTTACAATTTAACTAAACTCTGTGAACTCACCAACCTTTATGTTGAAACTTTTTAGCATGTTTATCTCAGGTTAGTAAGGTAATAGCGGATGCATGGATCATAAAGTCATTTGCATGCTTTGGAGACTTATGCTTTTATCCTTTACCATTCGATACACTTTGAAAACATCTATGTAATCATATAATTTGGGACCTCTTGTAATAACTCTGATTTAAATACTTGGAATGGCAACTTTTCAAAACGTCTCATTTAGAGGTCGTTTTCTATACTTTGTGCTTTGTATTAAGAAGTAACACCCCATTGACACTATTGTTCCGCTGCGATATTTTAGGGTGTTACACGCAGTCAGGATGATCCTGAGAGGGAGAAGAGTGCTAAGAAACAAAGATCAACAACAACTATAACTTTCATGGTACAACACCAAGCTTCACCTCAACAACAACAGCACAACAAGTCCAGTTCACAACAACAACCGATGAACATGAAGTAGTGAACATGGAAGAACAAGTGGTTAGGGTTGAAATACAAAAGGAAAGTGTAGATGAAGATGAATTTTGATACGACGTGACGTATCATGAAAGGGATATACCTCCAGAACTAGGACGATTTGATGTTTCGGATATTGATGATGATAATGAGTTAGACGATGTATTGAAGGATCTAATGCAAACGGTGGAACAGCCTGAAGATCCTGCAACAAGACTTGACCAGTTATTCTCTAATCTGAAAGAAAGATTTGGACTAAATATCAGGGGTGAAGATCCATTGGATCAAAGAGTGGAAGGTATCTATGACTCGGTAATCTACAAGTTTAAAAGTGACCGAGATTTGAATACAAGATTTATCGATCAAGAGGTATCTAAAGCTTTAAGTGCCTCAACTTCTTGCGAAAACCCACAACAGAAAGAACAAGTTCCAATCGTTGAAAATGAAGTGGTCCGACCAAGAAGAAGAGAACACTCTCCATTATTGAAATGAATCCTTAAAGTTCCTAGATCAAATACCACACCGTTAGTTCCTTAAATCTACCAAGGAAGTAGCAACTTATGAGGAAATTATTGATCTATTTCTAGAAGAAGGTAGATTTGCAAACATGTTCGCGGAAAGGGAAGTCGATCCAGAAAAGTATAACCAAGACGCGTATTTGGGCATCATTAATGTCGATGAAATATCAAGGGGATTCTATCCACTAAGTCAGCTCAGACGTAAGCCACGTGAATAAGTCTACTCGAAGCACAGAATCCTAAGATAGGTTGAAGTTAACTCTGATTATCACTTCTCTCATGGATCAGTTGAATTTCATGTTGTTAGAACAGACAATCAACACTACCATTTCACTAAAGCTTGCTACATCAAACTTCATCCAACTGATCTTGAAGATATCCTGATAAGAAGAAGAGACTGCTACAACATGAAAGGCACTCGCCAAGATGTAATTGAACCAGTATTAATCTTTATGAGGTCATATGTAGCAGTGGCTCACATTGAAAACTTCTAGATAGGGATTGAAAGCTATCAGAGAAAGATCAACCTGACTCCTCCAATGTTAGATTGTCATGGTATTCAGAATGTCAAAGATGGGAATGCTTCTCGAAACCCGGCCTTGGACTACTTGTTGTGTACGTGACCAATACGAAGCAGAAAAGATTATTCAGAGTGGTTGAAGTAGCCAAGTTCTCCTCTAGTACTCTGATGTGGATACTGAAGAAACTTGAAAAGATAAAGAACAAGGTAGAGAATCTGCAGATAGAGATGACTACCAGAAATCATCAGATGTTGAAAGTTATAAGAGAAAGTTTGACTCTTCGATCATCATGGAGAAGAATGGAACAAAGAATCGGATCTCAAAGTTGGCCTCACAAGAAGCCCATAAATAGAAGACCGGAATGACCTACCCTTGGGGGGACATTGTTGGAACACAAAAAGTGTAAATCATTAGCGCAGGGCCTACTATTTATATTTTGTATAAGTCTAGGGTATGTTGTGTAACTTTGTAGTACCTTGCAATAGAAATTACCCTCGCAGCACTTGTATAGTTGCGAGAAGATACGAGACTTATGTATGGGAATAAATACCCCTACCTCATGGGTTATGAGGTGTGTCTCTAATAATATGTCTTTCGAGAATTTCTATCTTTTCTCTCTTTTCTCCCTCTAAACTAAAGTGCTCACACCTACTTTATCTCTCTAAGATTATATAGTAGACGTGATATTATTGAAACTACAGATTCTCCATCCATAAAAATCACGGGTTCGCAGTACTGGTTCGTCCAAGTTATCGTTCCAAGTTCATCAGTCTTTGTTTTACCCTTGTATTTAGTCACCTGTTCCTGCTCATCATTATAACAAACAACGGCATCTCTATTGCTTTCATTAGAATCAGGCCCACAATAATAATTATATTTTAAACATGCAGGAGAGTAATATGAAAACCCAAAAGGTCAATAGGTTCTTCCCTAGGGACGTTTCAGCCATACACACTTTTTCAATGGTCCTTGAGGCCTCAATCATTTCAAAGGTAATTCTTTCTTCACCAACTCCTAAAGAAAATTGCTCTTCAAAAACCTTTATACACGCCTGTGATGGTGCTAGAAGTGGTCTTCCTAAGATTATATTTTCATTAGGGTGGCTCATCATATCTAGAAAGAAAAAGTCGGCTAGAAAGACGAATTTATTAATTCTAACAAGCACATTTTCAACTATCCTCCTAGGTGTCTTCTTAGTCACATCTGCCATTTCTACTACCGTTATTGTTTCTTTAAGATTAGTTTGTTAGGTCCTGCCACTGGTACAAAAAGTTCTTTTGGTTACGCCAAAAATGTGTGACGATATGCATATAGTCACACACGTTTTTTTCGTCGTGTGTGACTAAAGGTCCCGCCACCGTAGGTGGCATATGGTCACATTGTTGAGTTCGTGGCCTTTTCCATCGAAAAAGAGTGACCAAAACCCCGAATATGTGTGACAAATTAGGCACCAGTTTTGTTGGATTAGTCATTATGAGTGACCGTAAACACTTTATAGTCACACGAATGTTTTTTGAAAGTAACTATTTTTTGTCCTTTGGCCACATAAATAATATGTGACATTTGAGATGATTTATTCAAGTAAATATGTATTATGTGTGACTATTTCCCGTCCTGTGGTCACATGAATATAATAAATGTGACGTTTGTGATGATTTAGTCACACAACAGGTATTGTTTTTTTTAGTTAGTCACATATAATTTTAAAAAAGAGTGGCCAAAAATGTTAATAAGTGTGACCATATGTTGTTTAAAGTGAACAAAATATGTATTTTGTGTGACTATTGTTCATCCAATGGCAACATTAATTATTTTTGTGTGGCCTTTTGTAATATTTAGTCACACAAAACATCTTTGTTTTGGGTATTTAGTCACATATAATTAAGCATTAAGTGGCCAAAAATGTTAATAAGTGTGACCATATGTTGTTTAAAGTAAAGAAATGTATATTTTTTGTGACTATTGATTATCCAATTGCTACATGAATTATTTTTTGTGTGACCTTTTGTAATATTTAGTCACACAACGAATTAGCAAACAGTGACCAAACGTGTTGATAAGTGTGACTGTATGCATCTTTTAGTCACATTTAAAAAATCAATATATATCAAAATAAATTCAAATACAATAAAATTGGAATCTATAATCTTATCCATAAACAACTAATACATATTATATAAGAAGTACTAACTATATGAACCAACAGTACTAACTTATAACTAACAGTTGTAACTAATACACTACTAGTATTAACTTCAAGCAGTCTCTGGGCAGTCTTTTTGTTCTAGCAGTACTAACTTCGACATTCAATTGCCATCCTGATAGCTTGTTGATATTGCCCATCAGCTACACAACTAAAAATTTGAAATGTGGAAAGAAGTTATTAGTCCCTAATCTATACATTATGCAGGAGTGTAGAGGTAGAAACACAATTAGAAAAGCCCTTTAATTAAAAAAATACCTTCCGGCACTTCAGGCTGGTCAAATGGAGAACAAAGTGTCTTAGCAGCTCCGACCTCCCCTTTTGTCTTAGCTTTCACATCCTTCTCGACTTCCTGTAGCATGGATTACATTTATAGGTCAATCAATACATACAAATACAATATAAAAGACAAACGACTGAAGCATAGTAGCGAAAACAAAAGGACACATGATTGAGCTTTGCTTTCACATCCTTACTTGGCAAAATTCTAGCCCATGATATAGAGAAACAGTAAGTATGTATGCCGATGAATTCCATAAGCTCAAGATCTTCCTGCATTTTCATAGCACACAAGATTAGCACATAAAATATTTTCTTAGAAAGTATAGCATACAATATTTTGCAAAACTTTATGATAGATTTTTGTAGATATTCCCATCACATAGACATCAAGCTTCAGGAGAAAATGGACTGCCTGGTCTACCTGTTATATCATGGTTTGCCCAAGCAAATTCGCCTCCAAAAACCCATTCGTTTGAGAAAGGGTTTGGGAGCAGATTGAAGGTGTTGTGAAATTCATGATAGGCGACCAGGGTTTGGATAGGAAGGCCTCTCAGATGCTATTTGTTGGATTCTTACATCACCACAAAAACAACTAAGCATAAAATAAATAGATGTAGTGGTGTAAAAAAATTACCATGCCAAAGAAGCTCCATAAAAGGAGAACCTTCCTCCCAAGTTTATCCATCA
>LBNU01037015.1:0-70607 GCA_014162995.1 Artemisia annua | reverse complement strand
AATGATATTTCTTCCATTTCCATTTAGTTATATAGGTTTATAACACCCGAGAGATGAGAGTATCCAAACACTATTTGTGAGGTGCTAGTGTATGATTTCCGTGCTTATTATGACTAGGGTGGAATGACTATTTGTTGTAATTACTTTTATATTCGTGTTAAATGACCCCTAACTCATATTTTAATTGGAATAAAAGCGCATTTGCTTGAGGAAAAGCAAATCTCAAGTGTAAGGGTATTTGATGAAGCGAAAAGTGTTACGCTTTTAGGGGGTCATTTAAGCCCTAATCCGTAATTATTTGATCAAATATTGCCTTAAATCGTTCCTTTTGTCATTTTAGGTACTTTAAAGAGGAATTCTGGAAAAGGAAGCATTTTGGACGTTTTTGGAGCATAAAAGTGAAGAAAACAACAAAGTCTCAAATTATGCTGAAAACAGTACCTGACGGCGTCACGTTCTATCGTGTGACGGCGTCACGGTTTGACAACATGAATGATGATTTTTACACTAGACGCCCCAGAGGAATTAACACGTGACGGCGTCACGTGTTACAAGATGTAGGTCGTCATGTTTTGTTACAAAGGGAGACGGCCCAGAAGAAATTACAAGGGGACGGCGTCAAAAGTGGATCTGAGCAATCCGAATTTTATTTTTTCGGCGAGATGATGGCGTCAGACCCTCGAAGCTGACGCCGTCACAATGTAAAATCTATATATAGTTTTCTAATTTTCATTCATTGTGTGCAACTTTTGGGAACAAAACCCTAGCTCGTTTTTCTACTGTAATTTCAAGGGTTTTCCACCCTTGAAACTTGGATGCTTAATTGAAGATAAGTCTCTTCCAAATCATTCAATATGTCTATGTATTGTGTGATTATATCTTATGCTTGTCTTTCAATTAACATGCTAGGCTAGGTCTTTATTGTGTTTGCTTAGATCTAATGAAACCTAGCTATTGATTATATGTTGTTGGTTTGCTTGTGATTATTGTGGGTGGGTGAAGTCGATGTTAGGCTTATGAAAACTGGCTAACCTCCTATATGGTTACTTGCTTGAACGTCTTAAGAAACATGAATCAGTTGTGTACTACGATTATTTGGTTGTATTTAATGCATGAGCGAATTCTAATGATCCCGTGTTAGGAGCTTTTAGTCGGCTCGACATAGGAGTGAAGTAGGAGCTTATAGAGTTAGGGAAGATCGTACACGGCCCTACGAATGGTTTAAAGGAATATAACCTGTCATCCACGTAATTACAACAAACCAATTAACATATAAAAGATAGCTAGGGAGTAAGGAAATCTAAGTAAACACATATTTCTCCCATATAAGTTTCACAACCACTTTAATTTTCTTGTTATTTTATTTTATTTGCATAAGTAGTTAATTGGGTTAGTTGACTAGCAACTAATTCCGCCCACTCCTCTATAACCCGAGATTTTTACTTGCTTTCTAAAAAATTATAAAAATACAAAAAGAATATTCCCTCAACCCTCAGACCTAATTAGAGTAGCTTTTCAAGCCTAACGACACTATTCCCCGAGAGAACGATCAATCCCCCGGTACTTGCCACTTCACTATGCTACATCGGTCAGGTACACTGCCTGGTGGGGATTGCAAGCTTCTCAAGATCCCTTGAGAGGTAAAACCCTAGTGCTTGGTCGCAATCCCGCGCATCACTTGGGTTGCCTCCCAAGAAGCGCTTTTCTTTATTAACGAGTCTTGTAGCAAGACTCAAAGTCAAGGTCTATTACTTGACTCCATCGTTGGTCACGATTTCTAGGTCATCACTAACACATGTCTCAAATTCCGGATCCGATTGCAAATACCCTTTGTAAAGGTTCATTACCTTTTTCATAATTGCCCCTACAATTCTCTTGGCAATTTCTCTATCAACCTTATACTTAGGTCTGAGGGTCAAGCAATCCTTATAAAAAAGGCTCCGTTTTTCCCATACATAATCCATGCCCTTCCTCTTATCTTCTTCATTAATGTTCTCGATTGCACTAATGTTATCTTTATCTAGTTGGGGCACAAAACGAAATTCTTTCATCCTATTAGGCATTCTATACGTGATCCTATCGGTTTCATTGGAAAACTGAATTGTCCCATCCAATCGATCATAACTTAACTTGGACCCTTCTACGAACGGCTTACCTAATACGACATGGGATAAGCTACAATCTATAACACTCGCCAAGTCTTCAACAATCATGAAGTCAGTGACATACGTAAAGTTCCCAACCAAAACATGTAAATCTCTAACCCTCCCGACAAAATTACAAATTCCACCGGGGTAGTTAGGGTCTTTCCTAGGTTTAAGCCTTGTATTCACTATATCATTATAGACACTTGAAGACATAACGTTGATTGGTGATTCAAAATTAATGTAAGCTTGATCAACGTATTTATATCCTATCATGCATGGCATCTTAATGTTCCAAGGGTTACCTCTTTTATCTTTGGATCAATTTTAACGAAGGGAGATCGAGGGTTATCAGTTATGTTATTGTAATAGGCGATTTCTTCCTTAGTGGGGTAAAGATTGAAATATTCGTCACCTATTCTCTCGTCTTCCCTTCCCTCTAAACTTCCAGAATTCATAGGATCATCATATNACGAACGGCTTACCTAATACGACATGGGATAAGCTACAATCTATAACACTCGCCAAGTCTTCAACAATCATGAAGTCAGTGACATACGTAAAGTTCCCAACCAAAACATGTAAATCTCTAACCCTCCCGACAAAATTACAAATTCCACCGGGGTAGTTAGGGTCTTTCCTAGGTTTAAGCCTTGTATTCACTATATCATTATAGACACTTGAAGACATAACGTTGATTGGTGATTCAAAATTAATGTAAGCTTGATCAACGTATTTATATCCTATCATGCATGGTATCTTAATGTTCCAAGGGTTACCTCTTTTATCTTTGGATCAATTTTAACGAAGGGAGATCGAGGGTTATCAGTTATGTTATTGTAATAGGCGATTTCTTCCTTAGTGGGGTAAAGATTGAAATATTCGTCACCTATTCTCTCGTCTTCCCTTCCCTCTAAACTTCCAGAATTCATAGGATCATCATATTCTAAATCCTTGCTTGCGTACAAGGCGCCTGCTAGGTCATTAAGTGCATGATCTAGTTGAGCATCAATTAAACTATTAAGCTCTCTAAGCTCCCTAATTTCACTTTTGATTTGGTGACGCAATGACGCTACTACGTCAGGTGTGAGGGGTGGATTCGCGTTTTCCATAATGGCAAACGGAATAGTCAATGAAAACTTCTCACAAACAAAAGCACTAAGAAAAGATAGACTAAAGAAAACCTAGAAAAATAAAATAAAAATCTCACTAGAAAGGAATCTAATGAGTAGACCAAAATAAAAATAAAATTCAAGCTAAGCAATAACTATTCCCCGGCAGCGGCGCCAAAAACTTGATGCGTGGTTTGCGACCTACGCAGTAGGTTTTACCTCTCAAGGGATCTTGAGAAGCTTGCAATCCCCACCAGGCAGTGTACCTGACCGATGTAGTATAGTGAAGTGGCAAGTACCGGGGGATTGATCATTCTCTCGGGGAATAGTGTCGTTAGGATTGAAAACTACTCTAGTAAGGTCTAAGGGTGAAGGATGATTCTTTTTGTATTTTTATGTTTTATGGAAAGCAAGTAAAAATCTCGGGTATTTGGAAGAGTGGGCGGAATTAGTTGCTAGTCAACTAACCCAAATATCTACTAATGCAAATAAAATAAAATAAGAAGAAAATAAAAGTGGTTGTGAAACTAATATGGAGAAAAGTGTGTTTAGTTAGATTTCATTACTCCCTAGCTATCTTTTACCGGTTAATTGGTTTGTTAAAATTGTGTGGATGGCGGGTTGTATTCCTTAATACCATTCGTAGGGCCGTGTATGATCTTCCGTAACTCTATAAGTGCAAACTTCATTCTATAGCGACACGTTTAGTATCCAAACCATGAAATCACTTGTAATTACTTATGCATTAAATACAACCAAATAATCGTAGTACACATCCGATTCATGTTTCTTAAGACGTTCAAGCAAGTCACCAATTGGAAGTTAGCCAGTTTTCTTAAGCCTAACATCGACTTCACCCACCCACAACAATCAACAACAAACCAACAACAAGTAATCAATAGCTAGGTTTCATTATATCTAAGCAAACACAAGAGAAACCTAGCCTAGCATGTTAATGTAAAGACAAGCATAAGATATAATCAAGCAACACATAGACATATTGATTGATTTGATGGAAGACTTATCTTTAATTAAGCATGGATGAAACAAGGGTGAAAAACCCTTGAAAAAGGCAGAAAATTCGACCTAGGGTTTATCCCTAAAGTTCTCCCAAAAGTTACACTCTTTAATGAAGAAAAATCCTAAAGTATATATAGAAAATACATTCTGACGGCGTCAGGTTATAAATCCTGACGTCGTCAACTCGCCGTGTCTAGGGTTGTCGGATCACCTAGATCTACTTCTGACGCCGTCAGCCTTTAAAACCTTCTGGGCCGTCTCTCTTGAACTTAACACCTGACGGCCTGGACCTTGTAACACCTGACGCCGTCATGTGTAAACATCTTGAATCCTTCCTTTGTCGTCTAGTAGAGTCTGAGTCCACCTCTTTTGTCTTTAGGTGACGGCGTCAGCATCCAAAGCCTGACGCCGTCAGGTAGGAATTCCAGCATGATTTGAGACTTTGTCGTTTTCTTCACTTTTATACTCAAAAAACGTCCAAAATGCAATGTTTTCCATAATTCCTCCTGAAAGTACCTAAAATGACAAAAGGAATGATTTAAGGCAATATTTGATCATAAAATAACGATTTAGGGATTAAATGACCCCGTAAAAGCGTAACACTTTTTGCCTCATCAACATCTCTAGAGCATACACAAGATCTATTGAAGTTGGTAACTTTACTTAGATTCTTGTTGAATAAAATTCCAAAGAGCTTTGTTAAGAACGTTCTTAATTTAACATATTCCATTATCACACACAAACACATTTCTTGGTCTTAGATGATCAAATCACATTTATAACATATGCTTCAACTCAACATAAAAGATGTCATCCATTAGATCATGAAATAAGCTGTGTAACTCGAACAACCTTAGATTCCAAACACAAGATTGAAATATATTGCTTTCTTTCTAAATTTTGACATATCCTTGTTATATTCTCATGTATAACATGACATCTTCGACACCTTAGTTATAATGAATTTAGTTGAGTCTCGTTAAGCCAAGTATTGGTGAACTATCATCTTTTATATACTTCAATAGGAAAAGATAGGAATTCCAATCTTTCTAACATGAGAATGACTACTGGAGAACCTATTGCACTAGAAACTCAATTTCACCTAACGGTTAAATTGATTCCAGGAGAGAAGTTGGGTATTACCCGTAAAAATGGTCGTGTTTAGCCTTAATTGAGCACCGCTAGTAATAGTCTCATATTCATTCTCCAACTTGAAAAATCTTTATTCCTATACTTACCTAAAGTGAGTGTTAAAATAAGATATTTCACCTTGCATTAGGAATATTAATCAAATAAGTAGTAGATATGCATTTTCTTTCCTAAGTTTATTAAAACCACTTGCATCACTTATACATGCGTTGATTTCATGTTCTTGTTTGATACGATTAATTGTCTTGACATTATCTTAGTGTTTGATAACTATTTGATTGATAGTCAAATGTATAAACCTTGGTAAAGTTTTGTCTTTATGATGCTAGTATGCTTATATGTTTTGTGCTACTAAATGTTAACATGATTTGTTTGATATTTTAATTCTTTCTTTAAATGATGTTTCGCAAGTTTAACGTGTTACTTGTTAACTCATGATATGTCATTTTGATACATGATGTTTTTATATTGATGTATCCATGTTTGAAAGCTATTGTCCTTTGTTATCATTCATTAACTATATGCATAAGATGGTCTAAATAATACATGCTCCAAAATGTTCAAATTTAAATATCGCTTGCATGAATTCTTCGTCTTATTTCTTTCGTGACTTTGTCACACTATTTGTTTGCTACTTGAGCACTTATAATTTGTGAAAATGCTTGTATGATAAACATTGAGAAGTATTTTTATCTTACAAATTAATCACATAAATCATTGTGTTAATTTATGGCTAAGTATGCTTTAGTGTCTAAGTGTAACGACAAAACAATTTCACAATGTAGTGTTTCAAATAATTTCATGCTCTTGCATTATATGATTGTTTGTCATGATACTATATGGTGATTTCTTGTCTACTAGATGAATGTGTTGTTTTTTGCTTATATAAGATGTTATCTTTTGATTTCTATCATGTTGACATCTTTTGTCACTAGCAAATCTGTTTTGTAGGTTGATAACAACTCTTTTGTTATCACATTTTCGTTTTAACTTTTATATGCTTACTGTGCATAATTTTAGTCTCATAATTACTATTTATTGATTAGTGATATTTCTTACGGGATTCTTGCACTTGCACTTGCACATAGTTTTTAAAAGCATATAAGATTGAGTTTTAGAGGCTTGGCTTTGCATTTTTAAATCTTTCGACCGACCTCTTTCCGAATCTCATTATTGCTTCCGCTTTCCAAAAATCACTTCCATCACTATTTAGTTATAACAATACTCTAATCCTTTCCACCTCCTATAAGAAAACCACATGCCTCGTCATGCGATCATCTCGCATTGATAGAGAAGAGCTACGCGACTTCAAGGAAGGAGTTCTTTGTATGCTAACCAACATCCGCAAAGACATTACTAAGCTCATCGCTTTCATTAACCTTCAACCTCCTAAATATTTTACCTCCATTCTTCATTTGATGCATTACAGATTATGTTGAATGTCCAACAATTAAGGGGGAGAGAAATTCATTCACATAGCTATCTTTTCGCATTAAAGAACATGTACTCATGGTTCTTACATCCTCAAATACCAACATGTAGGTTCACACCATCTAATTATAATCAAGTGACTCAAACCTTATTAACCCAACAACACAATTCTGCAACCAAAACCTCATCAAGTGAAAAACACATTATGTGTTTGACAAACCTCTTAAACGAGAATCATTAAGTCCCCTTAGACTTTATCTAGGATTTTCTTTCTAACCTGAATCTCACAACTTCATTGTCGAAAACACCATCATAGGATCTCATCCTTTTCATCAAGTACATCATTGTCAGTGCAAGCGATATATCAAAACTATCATTCTCAACACGTCGGTCTAATCAACACTCTCACATCTTGTGATGTCGTTTTCATCCTCATATGGGTATCTAGTATTTCATATGGTATTTTTGTTCCTAGGTGCTCATTGTCCTCACTTCCTTTTAATTCCATTCAAGCATATACTATGGCATGATACATCATCTTTGGTAGATGATAATCATGAAAGGTCATGTCGGTCAAAACCATGTTAATACTCTCTCTCCCATTGTCACCTAGAATAATTGTTCTTTTTTTTCTTTTTTTTTTTTTTTTTTTTTTTTAATTTGTGTCAACCAATAAATGAATTTCATTCTTGTTAGCGTCAATAATTTCATTCAAATCGTAACCCTTATGCATTACGCGAGTCACATTCTTTTCTTATCCCTTGAGTTGTAGATAAGAATTGCATGAGTCCATATTTCCTATTTTATAGAATTTGCTATACATACGAGTTTCTAATTCTTTAAATAGTTGTCTACGTTATCACCACCATGGATTAGCGAAGACTTACTTTTATCAATCTTGAGTCATCTATCGAGATTATCACCACATGAATCCTACTAGTAAACCAACACCAACACTAGCACCACTCACTTTAACTCTTGATATTTCAACGTCACGTCATATCTTCCTTCTAGGCATTATTTTGTAGGATTTTATCATATTATATTCGCGTTTTTTTATGATTGTAATTCTTATTAGAAGAATACACCTCATGTTTCATGGTTCTCTACTTTGAGTCGCTTATATCATTTATATATTGCATCATATATGTACATCTTATTTTGCTTTGAGATAAAATATATTGCACTAATCTTTTCATTGTAGGTTCATCATATACGCTTATTCGTATATAGCATACTCATCCAAGGATGATGTTTGCATCAAATATTTTCCTTCTTTCATTGTAGGTGCTTCTTGACGTAGGAGGAATATCTATCAAGTGTTCTTATTGCATCGTCTATACACTTGGTCGTATATGACATATTTTAAGACAACGCTTCTATTGTACTAATTCTTGTTTTGTAGGTTCATATTGACGCCCTAAAGCAAGGGGGAGCTTCCGTCTAGCATTTATAGAATGCATCATATACACGCATTGTTATATATCACATACTCATTCTAGGACAATTATTCTCTTAACCTTTATTTTGTAGGATTCTTCATCCTTGCATCATATACGTTGGTTCCCTAGCAACGGGGAGTATTAATCAAGGGGGAGCTAATCATACACTGATCTTTGTTTTTCTAGCTTTCTTATTTCTTGTGTCATATACGTTGGGACCCTAGCAACGGGGAGTATTGATCAAAGGAGAGTTACAGTCAAGGGAAGCATGCACGCATTCATCCTTATTCTCATTCTTCGACACACTTTTGTGTTTCGACAAAGAGGAGGAGGAGATTGTCTAACATAGATCACCCGCGTACATCATGTGCTATATGTATTTTCTTCATCTTATATATATTTTTTTATCACATAACTAAACTTGATGTAGGTAAAGTCTCTTAATTTGATCCATGGCACCGCTACTAAACAAGGGCAATAACCTTGGGGACGCGACAACCATAGGGGATTGGAGTGGACAATTTAACTTCACTAGGGATGATGCAAGTTCGCCTTTTCGGGGAGAAATGAAGTTTAAAACTCCAAGGACACACCCTTTTTGTTTCGACAAAAGGGGGAGAAGAGTGTAAATGGAGAAGGAAATGTCGAAGGTAATACAGATACAAGTAAGTAATGTGAACACAAGTAACTTTTTACATTTTACTATCTATCACGTTTACATATTTTGTCATCATCAAAAAGGGGGAGATTGTTAGTGCAAATATTACGATAGTTAATCTATACAGTCTTGTTTGCTTTGATTGACGACAAACATATAACTTGATACATAATGTAAAATGTACTAGTTACTCGTAGTCATATTTTGTCTCAACTTACATTCAACGTCTCTCAACATCTCAAGTCCACGTATGCTACAACACAGGTTCGTACATGTTTGTTATGTGGCACTATGATCAAACCCCTTAACAAATCATTTAGAATGTTTAAAATACGTTTAGAGTCATCAAGTATTTTAATAGGTTAACCATTCTATTTCGAACCTCATTTTATATTTTGCATTCACAAGTATTTATACAAATACATCTTTCGTAAAATGTCTACTAACAAATATACACTTTTATTTGTACAAGTTTGCTAATTATAATTTTTATACAAGTACTAAAGTTTACTTACACTTGACAAAATATATTTTATTTTGACAAGCACCTAACTAGACATTTTATTCTTACAAAAGTTAACTAGACATTTTATTAACTAGTCACATTTTTAATTAACTTTCATGAAACAATAAAGAAAAATAAAATGGTCTTATTACCTCATGCATAGTGTCATCTAAATCTTGAAAGATTACATAATATATCTTGGAAAGATTTGCAAAGATGTTGTAAGATTTTCTTGTTACATCACTACATGCATCATCACCTTTGGACTTTTTGCCTATAAATAGCAAACCAAGCTTAGTTGTTTTCTAACAACTTGAACATACATTCACACCATCTTTTTACACACATTTAGATCATTAGGTAACAATGTAATAACATACATTCATCACCCTCATCATCACTTGATCATAATGCTTCTAACATTCATCTTTGTTGTAAGTATATCATACATCTTGATCCACCAAAGAAAGATTGGAGATCTTGCCATCATCATCCACCAAAGCATATCAACATATGAAGATTCAAGGGCAGTTGTCATCCTCATATATTGAAGACTTCTTATTCAACAAGATCATTTAGATTAGGAATTCATATCCATTAGACATGTATGTCTTGGATCATCATTGTAACATCACAATATATTCACCAAACTAGATTAGATGGTTTATGTGTTTGTGCCATAAAACATAAGGTTTTTATGTTGGGCCACAAAACATAACGGGAGTGGTTGTACCCTTGTAAAAGAACTCGACATCTAGCTTAGTGTCGGAAATATTGTATAGGCGACGTTAGGATGGTTCTACCTCGAACTAGAACCCGGTATTTAGCTTTGTACCGGAAAAAGTATAAGCAACGTTTGTAAGGTTTTCTCCGCCGAGAAGGGAGCTTGTTGATCTAGTGAAGTAACTCTCAAGTTGGGTACTCGGGGAGTGGAGTAGGGCGGAGAGGAGATCCGTGACCGAACCACTATAAATCATCGTGTTCGGTTTGCGCTTTCTTTTACTTATTGCTTTACTTTAATGTTTGCATTATGTGATTGCTTGTGTTGTGACTTGTTGATTATACTTGTGTGATAACATGTTTTAAGTTTATACTAGTCACAAACTACAAGTAACATCTTTCATATTAGAACAAGCTAAAATTGGATATTTGATACAACAAGTGTTAAAGGTTTTAAACGGTAATGTATTCACCCCCCCCCCTCTACGTTTTTTCACACACCCTATCTACCACATCGGGCCTATCTGCAACAGTCAGTTCGGGGAACGCTTCCATGTATTCTTCAATTTCAGGCCACTTTACATTGAAGGTAAAAGTAACAAAGAAGGAGGGATTCCCATGGACCCTGCAAATCGCTAGGGCGTGCAAGTAGTGGTTGTGCATGTATCTAGGACCACCTGTGAATGATGATGGCAAGATTATTCTAGACCCTACATTAGACCCGTCGTGATCTCCTCTGGTTATTACATCATACATGCCGCATAGGTACTCTCCCCTTATGCCTGCTTGTTTCGTTCTTATAAAATCCATCCTATTTTGTTCGATGCTGCAATAAGCTATCACCACATACTGCTGAAAAAGCCGCCCCCTCTACTAAGAAAGTTATAGTGATTTAGCCTGTCATTTATCTGGTATGCATAAAAGGCATTAATGGATATTCGTTTGCCTCTATGTGTGCACAGGCCTTCGACATCTAGCAACATGAGGCCAAGATGACACCCCTGCTCACCATAAATGAATAGCAAAGGGAATTGATCAGACATGTAATGTAGATGTAGTTTGTTTATTCGTTGAGCTTCTCCCAAATGACTGTCTATCACAATATCAAACTCGCTGTCCATTTTAGTGCCATTGTTAAAAACAATAGCCCCGATAGCGTCTGCAGTTGGTAGTTCAAATTGGGAGGCCGATCCAATGCTGAAAAGCCCGACCTTAAATTCTGGTATATCACTTTCTTGAAGCTTATCTCTGGCTGCCCTAAACAACTATATGAGCGCATTGTTGTGATCAAGAAAATGAATCAGCCCTTCGACAATATCTGCTCTCAAAATAGGCTGAGAGGCACCTGTGAAGTGGCTTAACCAATTTCGAACTTCGTTAGCCGTATCATATATGTACAACTGTAGAAAACGTGGTTGCTCACCAGGTTCGGGGCATAGCTGACCTATACGGTGATTTATTTGACCTGATATTTTGAATACATATGGACCTCTTCCGACATTAACAGACTCATCTATGTTGGCCCCCAAGGATGTCATCGCAAACATTTGGTTGTACGCCCGAATGTTTTCCAAGAAGTGTATGTCCAAGAAAAGGCGCTGGATAAAAAGAGGGTACTGCTAGGGTATAAAAAGCTTTACTCTTCCCCCGAGACCACAACGATAATACAAAGGGCCTAAGCTAGGTGTTGAGGTGCTCAATTTTTCTTCTCCAAGAACAATGCGCGACAATGAACGCATACACATTTGCACGGTCCAAATGCTTTGTATTCAATCGGAGGTCCTGCATTACAATTGAATGAAAAATAAACAAAATATTACATTAACGAACACTATAACTGAAATCTAATCTGAAATAAGTGAGTGTGAAAACTCACAGACACACTCACCTGAGATTCGTGTCTCATGCCTAGGTTGGGTAAACTGACAGTCTGTTTGTGGAATGCACTCACCTTTAATGACATTAGCAGAAAAGGGATATGAGATTGCATTAACAAACTGAAATATGAAATAAGTGAGTGTGCAAACTCACTGACTCACTCACCTGACGTTAGTGTCTCACGCCTAGGTTGCGTAAACTAATGGTCTGCCCGTGGAATGTGTTCACCTTAATTTAACAACATTAGCAGAAAACGGACGTGAGACTGCATTAACAAACATAATAACCGAAACCTAATATCAGTTAATTAAGTGTCCAAACTTACTGAGACACTTATCCGGCATCCGTGTCTGACGCCTACGCTGGTTAAACTAAGAGCTTGTAGGTTGTATGATGTGGAAAACTAAAAAAGGGGGGTTGAATAGTTTTACCATTTTTAAAATTATTCTCTTATTTACGTTTATGTGAAATCAACCAAAATAACAATAAATGCAAGAAAGTATAGAAATGATAAAACCACAACACGAGGGTTTATAGTGGTTCGTTCTACAAGGACTCTTTTTCCTTGCCCTACTCCACTCCTCGAGTCTCCAACCCGAGAGTATTCTTCACTAATGAACAAGCTCCTTCAATCGGCGGAGAAAACCTTTACACGTCGCTTACATAATATTTTCGACACAAAGCTAAATGTCGAGTTCTTTTACAAGGGCACAACCACTCCCATCACACTATGTATTTTGAGGACTAAAATACTAACCGATCACAACAGAGGTTTATTATGNGCACTTGACATCCTCAATGATTGAAGACTTCTTATTCAAGAAGTTCATTTAGATTAGAATTCATATCCATTAGAATGTATGTCTTGGATCATCTTTGTAACATCAAATCTTATTCACCAAACTAAGATTAGTATGGTTTATGTGTTTGTGCCATTAAAACACAAGGTTTTTATTTGGGCCCCAGGAAACATAGCGGGAGTGTTGTACCTTGTAAAAAGAACTCGACATCTAGCTTAGTGTCGGAAATATTGTATAGGCGGCCCCCCGTTAGGTTGGTGGTTGTACCCTTGTAAAAGAACCGCGGTATCTAGGCTTGTACCGGATATGTGTAGAGCGACGATTGTAAGGTTTTCTCCGCCTGAAAGGAGGTTGTTGACTAGTGAAAGTAACTCTCGAGTTGGGTAGTCGGGGAGTGGAGTAGGCGGATGAGGAGATCCGTGACCGAACCCACGTATATCATCGTGTTCGGTTTGCACAATTCATATATTAACTTATTGATTATCTTAATGTTTGCATTATGTGATTTCTTGTGTTGTGACTTGTTGATTATACTTGTGTGATAACATGTTTTAAGTTTATGCTAGTCATAAACTATAACGAAACATCTTTCATAATTAGAACAAGCAAAAAATGGATATTTGATACACAAAGTTTAAAGTTTTAAACGGTAACGATTCACCCCCCCCCCCCCACGTTTTCATACGTTTTCACACTTTTTATTAAACTCTTTTTCATCCTTTCAAGCATCTGGCTTGGAAGATTCTATTACGTGTTTGGGTTTTTGCTTGTTGTGCTATTTTTGTTGGTCATTGTTTGTGCTGAAGTTTCTGTTGTCCTCACTTACATGCATCTCTGTGTTGAGGATTGGCAGTGGTGGTGGAAGGCGTATTATGCTTCAGGGTCTGTTTCTCTTTATGTGTTCTTGTATTCCACAAACTGTTTGGTCTTTGAGTTACAAAGTTTGAGTGGGCCGGTATCTGCTATACTTTATCTTGGTTACTCGCTGATCATTGCAATTGCTATCATGTTGGCAGCGTAACATTATACAAACTTTCATGTACTGGCAGGTTAGTTTGATGCTTCTAAATCTTGAGTGTCTAGTTTATTCGTGATAGAGAGCATGTGGAGAAAGTTTAACATTCGAACTTCAATATAGTCTAATGAAATTGATAGAAGATTAGTTAACCAGAAACTGCAATTGGGTTACTGGATAGATATACATGAAATCGATTTTGTTCCAGTTCAAAAACAAAACAATGGCATGCCATTTGTGTCTATTTTGCTCACAATAATGCTGATGTGAATTTAGTTATATATGTTTTCTAGCTCACTTGCTGAATTGAAATAACCGGAAAGTGAGTCACCAGAACGGTTTTCAGCAGTTGTTAATTTATATATGTTATTGAATTAATTGGTCGTGTATTTATTGATTGGAGGACTGAATGAAAGTGTTAGATGCATTAAATTTATCCAACGAATTGAATATCATTGGGTTTGTCATCTTTTTCATGAATCATGTGGGCAAGTCAATTTTATAATCATGTGGGCAAGTCAAAGTTGGGGTGACAGTTAATCCTCTCATCAAACTGTTTTGTTGTAACAATTCATTAAGGGCTAGTTTTCTATGATACATTCTAAGCAAAACCCCTTTGGTTAGTTAGATTCAAGCAATCATAATAAAAAAATACCCAAATTCGAACCAAGAACCCTAAAATTCGAAGATCAATCAGCATTTCATGTTAGTTCAATTAATTTAGAGCGAGTGTTCTACTAATCCATCTAAACAAAACCCCTATGGTTAATTGAACTCAAACAATCATTCATGACAAAACCCAAATCGACCTATAAGCACTTATAATTCGAAAATCATTCAATCACGTTTCTGGGTATGATTGTTTGTTAGAAACATGTTAAGCATAGATGTATTAACAAAACCCACTAACCAATTTAATAATATGTGTGGTGGTAGAGGTTGGTGGTGGTGGTGGAGGGTGGTGGTCAGGGGCGGTCCTATGAAGGGGCAGGGGAGGGTCCCGCCCCCCCCCAAAATTTGCGGCACCTAGTGTAGATATTATAGGTTTTAGGGGTAATTTAGTTGAGGTTACAAACAAATCTCTTTTTCGGCCCCCCCAAAATAAATTCGGCCCCCCCAAAAAAAATGTCCTAGTTCCGCCACTGGTGGTGGTGATGGTTGTGTGGTGGTAGAGGGTGGTGGTGATGGGAAGTGTTGGGAAGGAGAAAAAGATTAAAATAATTTTATTATAAGTCGCTCAAACTTTTAAAAGTCGCTAGTGATAAGTAGCTCAAAAGGAGCCCTACTTGTGCCTTACACATAATGATTAGGCACTACTTTTTTTGGTGCCACATGTTGCATTTTTGTTAAAGTCGCTAGTCGCTCGAGCCATTTGAAAAAACCAACCAAAGTGGGTCTAGAAAAACCCACACCTCTGAGCGACAGGGCCATTTGTAGAATTGCCCCAAACTTTAACTAATAGTAATAAATTAGTTATTCGTCTACCTTATTAGTTACTGTATTACTTTCAAATTTTCTTGTATTGAAGGAATGTGTTGCAAACTTGCAAATAACGACACTTGGAAAAAAAGAAGAAAAACAGGTGACACATAATCTTAAAGAGTTTAACAATACTATTTATTCTACACGTGTTAGACTAGTTTTGATGTCCATGCCATTTTAAAATAGGCGCATGTAACATGCATGTTTGTTATAGGTTGGTTAGGATTAAGACGGGGGCTGGGTGATAATAAACTACACGAGTTGGATAAAGGGGCGGAGCCAGGAATCCGTATTAAGGGGGGCCAAAAGTAATTTGTATAATAACATACAATGCATAGATCAAGGCGGTCCCCTTACGTGTGAACGATATAATACGTCGTTCCATAAATGTCCGAAACAATTGAAATACTTATTCGACAGTATGAGAAAATGAAGGAAACGAGCAAAGGGTAGTGGCAAACCAAACCAAGGTGGTTCTCTTACGAGAAGAAGAAACAAGGCAATAGGTCGTGTTGCTTGGGTGGGTCATGTGCGATTTACATAAATGAATTGTCAATATATGAAGTAGTTAAAAGAACGTATAAGGTCATAATCAAGTTTTATACACTAAAATTTTTTGAATCATATACGAAATAAACCAATCACATGCAGAATTTTAAGTGAACGGATACCTTAAGAAACCAAATTACAGCCCGTTCAACTTTGGTCTTTAGAATATATTATAATAGATGTAAAGTCTTGTATCAATTTTGTTATCTCTTAATAATAAAATGTTTTATTATTAACATTTATATAAAATACAAAATGAAAACACTAGTGAAAACTAGTATCACATGTTAAAATTGCAATTACTAGTACTCGTAATACTTAAGTACACACTAGTGAAAACTATCACAAAATGAAAACACAGTGAAAACCTTCATACTCTTTTATTATATACTCCGTATTTCTTTTCTGTCAAAAGTAGACACTATCACGTGGGAACAAAAGCAAATGCAGTTTACAAAGTAAAAAAACGTATTTTCTCTCTCTCTTCTATCATCTTCCCGGCCCATCTTCTTCTCTTTAATTTTTTATTCTTCTCTTCCATTTTTGTTCTTCCTTCATTTTCGTTCTTCTTTCAATTTTTTCGTTAAGCTACATGCTGGAGTAGTTGGGCCGGTTAGGGGGGGGGCCGAGCACCCGCCAGCCCCCCTACTGGCTCCGTCTCTGGTTGGATACGTAGTTAAACAGGTTCGGGTTAAAAGTATATATGTTTGGGTGAAAAATAAGTCAACATGTCTAACCCGTTAAATAAACAGGTTATGTTTGTTTTGAGTGAGTATTAAGCATTTTAACTTATGAACTTGTTTAAGTAGATAAGTTTTTAGAAAATAAAACATATAACTTTGATTTTGTGTTGGATTTGGATTAAATGCTTTTTGTTATGTATTTAACAAGGATTACAACACATTCATTGTTGCGGAGTGCATGTATACGTTAGAGTTGACTCGATCTTTATATGTTAACTGTGTTTGTAATAGTATTTGTGATACAACATTACTCACAGAAATATGAAATAATTATTATTGAATTAGTGAATCACTTATTTTTGTAGTTGATTCGCAGATAAAGTTACACGAAAACATTTTCATTTCTTCTGAATTGGCTGCTTGGTTTTATTCCTCAGCGCATTCATATTCCTGTTAGAGATGGCAAAAAACTCCGAACCCAACGGAGAATCTGATACCCGACCCCGATTTGACCGGGTAATCCCCGAGTTGACCGGGTATGGGGATGGGGGCAGGGAATCCCCGATACTGAAAAGCGGGTATGGAGGCGGGTATAGTAATACCCTCGGATCCCCGAACCCATCCCTGAATATATTTTATGTACAAAATACATTATATGTCTATACTATGTTATGAAACGTGATTTCATCATTCTTTATATGTACTTCTTTTGATTAATTGTTTTAATAAGGCATATGTTAATTTATATAATAAGTTTTATATGATCCAAGATTGATATTGACTTATGATCCAAGGCTGATATAATAAGTTTTCTGTAAAGAAACAATTTTTGTTATACGTGTTAATGTTTTCTAAACATCAGCAATCTATTTTTTTTTTCAAAAACCTATGTACAATCATCTGTTTATAATATGGCTTACTTATAATTATGTAACGAGAGAAAATCCCCGATTCTCCATTGGGGATCCCCGTTCCCCATCGGGGACGGGGATGGGACGTAATTGTGACCCCCGGCGGGGATGGGGACGGGGATAGGGATATCTATTTAACTTCGGGGATGGGGATGATATTAACCATTCCCTGCAAACCCGACCCTGTTGTCATCTCTAATTCCTATTGATGATAGTGTCCATGAAAGAAAGAACATACGGTACTAAATATTCACATTAAAAAGAAAGAGTCGTAACAATCATTACGATAGTGATTTAAGCTATTAGATACAATTTATTATATAAAAACGACTTACCACATTATTTGGACTATAAAGTAAATATAAACCTGTTTATAAAGAAACCTGTGTATTCTGAATTCTTGTCAAGAAGTCTCTGTAAACTATGTCTTTTGTAGCATTCGATGGCCTATTTTTTTGCTGGCCTATGAGTATTTTTAGTCAATAAGGCGATGTTGCCCTAGATAATGTGACGAACAATTGTCCATGTCCGGATATCGGTTCCAGCAAATAAACACCAATCCTTTTTATGGACTGCCCATAGCTCTTATTTATTGTCATCGCGTAATAAATTTTGACCGGAAACTGTTTCCTTTTAAAAATAAATGTAAAGTTTGGGTCTTTATGTGTTAGAGGTATTCTTGGGATAAACATTTTTTTCTCCGACCCTTGTTCCTGTGATGATTTCCACCTTAATAAGTTTGGATAACAAATGAGTTACTATCATTCTAGTACCGTTGCATAAGCCTCAAGCCAAGTTAACATTTCGTAAAAGCATGACCGGTGTGCCGATTTTAAGCTCAAGACGATGTGGTAGGAAACCTAGGAATTTTATCATATTTAGATATTCCATTGGATATAGCATTTCTGTTTGGCCTCTATCATTCCCAACAGGGATTGCTTCATCTGAGGTTACGTAAACCATACTTTCTCCCTTAATCATCGACAGAACATTTGTATTTATAGTGTTGGTGATCTCATTCTTTGGACAGACTATTGCCTTCTGATACAAATCTTCATCCGTTGGGTTACACAAAGTATTTTCACCATAAATGAAGTCAATGAGTTTTGATATACCATGCTCATCATCTGGAGTACAGTATCTTTGAGGAATATCAATCCATGATTTAATTTCTACAACGAGAAATTATTCTCATTGAATTTTTCGATTTCAAATTTTGCCGCCATTGCTACAATCACAATGTACTTTTCGACAAAACTATTATTGATTAATAATAGTAATGAACACCTTTTGAGTGAGTATAATCTTACTTATCTTTTGATATGGATGGTCCACTTATTAGTGGTTACCACATATCATACGATAAATAATTATACACACACCCAACCTTAGCTCTTGATATCACTTGTTGAGAAAAGAGACACCGGACTGAAGCAAACCCACAACTAAAATATGAAATACTAATAAAAGATGACACACGAATATAACGTGGAAACCCTAATAGGGCAAAAACCACGGGCAAAGAAAGATATGTTTTACTATGTAGAAAATTAGGAGTTACACATTTTCTCTAGTTACAAGGATAATACAATACTAATCTCTTGTAACTAAAAAATATACTAAACTCTTACTTTAACTCACAAGCTAGGAGACACTATGTGAAAGTAGAAATGAGAATGGGATGAAGAATGAAGCTGCCCTTCATTGCCTTTTATAGGCATGTTTGTTATCCCATTGACATTATGCATGACCAAACCAAAAACCAAGTTGATATGCAAGTTGTAGTCCAAGTTGCAATGTGTAAAATTCTAATCCCATATTCAATGTATCTACATTTAACAACTTTTGGACTTCATAATCATTTTCCTATTCAAAAACACAAAAACCCAAAACTTTACAATGAAAACATACAAGGGACCTTTATGACACTCTCAAAACATCAAGGCAACACTTTACAAACACAACAAAACTTATAACAAACCTTCATATCAAACCCATGATTAGAAAACCCAAAAAAAACCAAAAATCAAACTCAAATCATTCATCTTTATCATAATCATAATCAACAAAAAAACCCACAAGCAAAGGAAACGTCTAAATAGTCACACGACACAAACACAACTTTTAACTCCTTTTACCAAAAGTACTAAAAAAATGTAAGTAAATAAAAACACACTTAAAAACACATACAAAAGTACACACTTGTTCTTCATTAAACTTTGATTGTGTGTTTGACACAAGAACATAAAATAAGATAGACAAAGTTTCAATCTTTTTTTTTTTCAGTGCCTTGTGGGTTACTCTTCTAAGAAGGTTCTTATTTATCTTTACTATTTATTTGCCACCCATTTTTAATTATTCTATTATATTCAATGATCATTATTTTATTGGGCTTAATTAGTACTAATTTCTTATCTTATTTGATCCCCCTTTTGCTTCACGTTATTGGTTTTGGTTTTACTTGCATTTAATAAAGTTTTCATTTTTTATTATAATTTTTTTGTGGGTATTTGTTAATTTCACTAAATTTGGTCTTAAACATGCAATTTAATAAAGTTTTGATTTTTATTGAATGGGTATTTTTATTTTCACTTAATTAGTCTTAATTTGCAATTTGGAGTATTGGGTATTAATTTTTCCAAGAATCTTGGTGGGTGGTTATTATTTAAAAAAAATAAAAATTAAAGATTTAATTTTTAAGTGGATTTTGTTAAGATTTGAAGTTATCTATTTGCAGATATTATTTGATGATGAAAAGATAGTTGGGGGTTGTTATTTCAGTTGGTTGAGGGTATAATGGTCTTTTAGCACTTTGTGAGATTGGAAATTTGTTTTGGGTTTTTGCATCGTTGTTCGGTTGAGGAAGATGAGTTCGAGTGGTGTTTCGGAAGGTGATATACAAAGGGGGAAGCTTTTGGTTCACATTGCGGAAAACGGGCATTCGTTTGAGCTTAATTGTGATGAGTATACGCTCGTTGAAGCGGTTCAAAGGTATCTTGAATCACTTTCTGGTATTAAGTTAAATGATCAGCTTTTGTTGTATTTAGATATGAAACTAGAATCACAACAGCCGCTTTCTGTGTACAAACTACCCTTGGATGATCGGGAGGTGTTTTTGTATAATAAAGCGAAAATGAGAAGTAATTCGACCCCACCTCAACCCGAGGAAGTTGAATTGCCTGAAAATGTTCATCCTGACCCTCCGCGGCCATCATCATCACATGATCCTCACCCGTTGGATGAAGCTTCTGATCCTGCTTTAAAGGTGTTGCCATCTTACGAGAGGGAGTTTAGGTATCATTATCAGTTGGGTGACGCAATTTACCGTCGCACCCTTTGGAAATACGAGACTTGTGAGCGACTTTCACGAGAGCAAAGGGTGCAGGAGAAGGCGTTGGAGATTGCCAGGGGTAATTTGGACCATATCTATAAAATGATCCTCCATAATTACTGGGATTTTGCTAAGCGTTACTCACATCAGCAGAGATCACATTCGAATCTGTTAGTGAATTTTTGGAGGGATTTTGAGAGCTTAAAGTCTATTAAACTTATACCCGCTTTACAGACTGAAAATCGAAAGTATTTATCAGATTTTGTAAAGGAAGAAAACTTGAGGAAAATGTTGGATGATTGCAGCAATTCACATAGGCAGTTTGAAAGTAAAGTTACGGATTTTAAGAAAGAATTTCGGGACTTAAAGGGTAGTACAGAAAATTTGTTTACTAATGAAGCTACGATCGTCAGTAGCGATCTAGAGAGAACTATCAAGGAGCACCGACAATATATAAATGAGCAAAAAAGTATAATGCAAGCTTTGAGGTTGGTAATCTTTATCTTCCCTGTTCATTATAATGCAAGAAATAAAAATTTATTGATGTTCTGTTTGTGTGATCATTTTCTACACGAGTACATGTTGATGCCAGTCATTGATAAGGTGCAATGAGTAGGGGTGTACACTTGATTATGTGCTAAGTGGAAATTACTTGCTAGTTTAAGCTGTTTCTTTTTTGTTACAATATTTGCCACATGCCTATTTGTAAATATCTCCATCACAAGAGGATGAGAAGTGGTTGAAGTTTGAATCGATAAGTTTCCCAATAAGAAAGTAAAAAGAGAAATGCATAATATTCAAAAACACGATGGCTCCTTTGAAACCGACTTTGTTTCTAATGTCTTATGAAGGGAAGTCGATTAACAATATCCCTGACAATACGATATGTCTGCTTGTTAGGATTTTTATACAAAGCTTGGTGTTTGATATTATATGGTCTGTATTCCTTATATCTGCTAACTTCATTGTTTCCATGTAGAAGAAACCATGTTTCCATTGTTCTATGGACACAGTGTTTTTGTTTAACTAAATTGTTTCCGTACTAATCAAATGACTGCATAGAGGTGTTTAGTGTGTGCCTTTTAGTCCCTTATGACACTAGTCGAAAGAGATAATAATGTTTTCTATATCAAAGATAATAAAAATGTGTCATTCTTGGAGAGGCCAGATACTGGAAGAAGAACCAAAAGATGAATGTGTAGCTGTATGTATGAACTAAACGCATGCATCAACTTTTTTCACAGAAAACCTTAATTCTTATCGACTCTAAGGTTATGTGAGTAACTTGCTTGACATCTAATTAAGCTCTGAATCCTTCCCTAAAGATAGTATTTCTCTGGAGATTGTACTGTTAATAATATGTCCTTATTTGGAATGAGTACGGTACAATTTCTTGTTTTTGCTCCATTTCCTTGTTCATATATTGAGAAACTTGAGAGTCATAACTAATCACCGGGTATAAAACCCTTTACCCAAAAAAACTTAAGAGTCAGAGGCTGTTTGACTGTTTCTGTGTCTGTGATTATTGGATTAGTTAAATGTTATAATTTACGCAATTTTCACAAGTTATTTGATGATGTTTTCAAATAAAGCTTTCTGTATCGATAATCTTATTTGTCTTCGATAATGCAGCAAAGATGTCGGCATGGTAAAGAAACTCGTGGACGATTGCTTGACTAGTCAACTATCCAATTCTCTTCGTCCTCATGATGCTGTGTCAGCATTAGGCCCCATGTACGAGGGTCACGACAAAAACTATATTCCTAAAATGCAAGCATGTGAGCTTGCAATTTCTACCCTTTTCAAATTTTGCATTGAGAAAAAGTCGGAAATGAACAGTTTCGTTCACATGTACATGCAAAATATTGCTTTTATTCAGTACACCATAAGAGATGTCAGATACAAGTTTTCGGTATTTAATGAGGCAATAAGCCGCCAAAATGATCAGTTCGAGCAACTCAAAGTTGTTCGTGGAATCGGGCCAGCGTACAGAGCATGTCTTGCTGAGATAGTGAGAAGAAAGGCATCAATGAAGCTTTATATGGGAATGGCTGGACAATTAGCAGAACAACTTGCATCTAAGCGAGATTTCGAAGTTAGACGACGCGAGGAGTTCATCAAAGTACACAGTTTATATATACCGAGAGATGTTTTAGGATTGATGGGTTTGTATGATACTCCAAGCACATGTGTTGTTAATGTCGCTCCGTTTGATAGTAATTTACTCGATCTTGATATATCTGATTTGGACCGTTATGCCCCTGAGCAACTGTCAGGAATTTCCTCTAAAGTTGAAAAAGATGCCGACTATGAGGATCTCATTGAATTAGAGGAAATTGGCGGGACAAGTAAGATGGAAGTTGAAAATGCTAAGTTAAAAGCGGAACTTGCTTCGGCTATTGCTCTTCTTTGTTTTTCCCCCATGGAGATCGGATTTGAATCTTTAGATGATGAGGGGAAAATGGACAATTTATTGAAAGATGGTGCTGAAAAGACGGCTGAGGCCTTGCGTTTGAAAGATGAATATGGGAAACAATTGGAAACTATTTTAAAGGAGAAACAAGCTCAGTGCAGGGTGTATGAGAAACGGATAAAGGAGCTGGAACAAAGGTTATCTGATCCGTATTCAACGGGGAAAATTGGTGATAGCAAATCGGATATATCTGAGGGGCATAATGGTCAATCTTCAGAGCATATGGATGAGGGCTCATATGGTTATAGTTCTTTACTTGCTAGATCGGGTGTTGAAAAACATGGCAAGAGTTTGGATGATAATATGAGTGATTCTTCTGGAATGGTGAGCCGAAACACTTATTTGGATTCATCAATGCGTGATCCAAACAGGGATGAAATTCATGTGAATGAAAATGACGAGAAAGAGGAAACGGTTGCAGATGTTGGTATGGTTACAAGTTCCACAGCCGATAATATGTCACAACTTCCAAAAACTTGTGATGGAAAGAATAGTGGCGATCTTGCGGTGGAATTGCAGAACGCTCTTGAAAAGAAGTCAAATCAGCTGACTGAAGTGGAAGCGAAACTAGAATCTGCATTGGAGGAGGTCGCAAAGCTTACTCGGGAGTTGGAAGTTAATCGTAATCTTCTAGACGAGTCTCAGGTAATGTTGGTCTCATAGTCCGATTAATTTTGGTCTTATAATGATACAGTAATGCTATAGATAGGAATTAGGATATAAAATTTTGTTTTGCTTGATTTACATCTGAGACCTATTTTGGAATCCATTACCTTTATTATTAAATTTTAACTCGGGTCCTATCAAAATGCTGTTTGAGGGCTTTGCCAATCACAGATTGATGGAGACCTTTATCCATTAGTAAATCGAGCATAATTATGAGCTTGTTATCATTAACTATTGTGATATTTAAATTTCAGTTGCTTACTTTTCTTTGACACAACCAATTTGAATATAAGCACGTGTCTGGAAATGTTAATTTGGTAGGTTTTTGCAGTCTATTTAGTAAAGCATTTTAACAAAGGCATGTTTTATATCAATATAAGTATGTTAAGAAATTTTATTTATAGCCATATGAAAGATATGGAGCAAATTTTTGTTTAATGCCTGCAAAGTTTTTAATACAACTATCGAGTTATATACACCTACACTGTTATCATAGTTTTTTACTCATGATGGTTTGGTGCTTATTTCTTCCATGTTTTTGCAGTTGAATTGTGCTGACTTAGAGAATTGTCTTCATGAAGCACGAGAAGAGGCTCAAACTCATCTTTCTGCAGCTGATCGAAGAGCATCTGATTATAACACATTACGTGGGACCACTTTAAGAGTACGCAGTCTCTTCGAACGCCTTAAAGCCTGTGTTTCTTCAGTTGGTGTAGCTGGTTTTGCCGACTCATTGAATTCTTTAGCTCAATCTCTCACCAAGTAAGTCATCAATTTTTTAAATTAATTTCTCAACTGTTAACTATATATCAAGAGTCTTAACACTAAAAAATACTATGTTCTGAATTGAACACATCGCGTATTTTAATTTTTTAGTTCTGCAAATGAGAATGGAGATGATGGCACTGCTGAGGTTCGTGAATGTGTTCGGGTGCTTGCTAAAAAAGTTGGCATTTTGGCAAGGCATCGGGCTGAACTGATGGAAAGGAACGACAAGTTTGAGGCTTCCCACAAACAGCTTACTAAGGAGTTGGACGAAAAGAAAGAGTTGGTCAACAATTTGTTCATGAAGCATCAATCTGAAAAACAGGTTTTCTTTTCTTTTTAACAATAACAATCACCATTTGTAGTCGAAATAATAAGCTATAACTGTTTAGTTATACATATTCCACTTTTGATCATCTAATTATTTAGGGTCCATAACATTGAATAACCTATTTGGCTATTTCATACTCGCTGTAGTAAAACTAATTATTTGATGGTAAATTAAATTTGCATAACTAACGCTGCCTTTAACCTTAATTTGAGACACTTTACTCTCATAGTCTCATCTCAGAATATCAATTTTTGTCCGTTTTATGGTACTGGTTACTTAAAGAATAGAATTTTCCTAACACTTAACCTGATTTGGCTGATTATCTAATTATTGACAACTTTAAACAACATAACATGTCCAAATACTACTTCTTAAGCTCCTTTTTATTAACTTTTTATTGTATTCTGATCATTCAATACAGGCAAATAAGGAGAAAATATCTTATGGCCGTTTGGAACTTCATGAAATTGCTGCATTTATACTTGACAAAGCTGGGTATTACACAGCAATTAACCGAAATGGTAGTCATTATTACCTCTCTCCAGAATCGGCTGCATTGTATGCTGACAACACTCCACATCGTCCTGCCTACATTGTAGGCCAGATTGTGCATATTGAGCGACAAACCGTGAAACCATCACCACCCTCTCCAGTTCATCACACTGGCTCGAGTCAGTCAGCCTTAAGTTTGGGTCCCACTGATGCAAACCCATATGGTTTAGCAGTTGGGTGCGAGTTTTTTGTGGTCACAGTAGCCATGTTGCCAGATACCACCATTCACCTGCCACCTGCCGCTGCTTCCTGATCTAAAAATATTGGGTAAGATATGATGGAAGAAACAAAAAAGACGCGGGGTGAAGTGTACATACATACTTTAACATGTTAACTGAATTTATTCTGTTTGATACTTTGATCTCTTCATCCCTTTGCTGGTTTCCACTTATCTGTATATACTCTTCATGTATTAAAAACTTTGTATATATTTGTCTCTTGATATTAGTTAAGTTAAACTTAATAAATATGTGATCACGAAGTCCTTAACTTTTTCTGACATGTTGAAACTTGAAAGATATCACGTAAATCAGTGACAATCAAAAGACACTTTAGACCAATGCACCAAGCCCAATCCCACTCGACAATAGCCACTACAGAGCAACCGTAAACCCTAATATAGGAATATATATCTTATCTATAGTACTCATTTCGTCCCAAATTTATTGTTATATGGATAAAAAAAAACTTACAGTTTAAGAAAAGTGCATTATTTCTGCTTTGATTTCTGCAAAAGCAATAAAAAGACAATTTTATTTTTTGACAATTAATTAATGCTTTCATTTAAGCTTGTAAATAATAATTTTGATTATCGGCAATACGGTAAAATTAAACAATTTTAACATGTAATACTCAATCATTATATCAGTACTTTATATTTAACACTAACCCAAAACGCACAACCTCCAGAAATTCATGAAACTTCAAAACCTTTCATCATTTTTTCGACTGAAACTAACATACCATCATGAAAATGTAACTACTTTCATCTCAAAACCATGTCAACAAAATTACCCCATCCTTGAAAAACCACAAAACATTACTCATAACTATTCATAAAAAAAAAAAATAATAATAATAATAAAAAAAAAAGCCCCATAATGTTTTACCATAGTGACCTAATAACCAAATGAAAATCGGGCCGGGTGGGCCTACAGAAGATGCAAAACTATAAATACCGTCAAAGCCCTAAAACCCCATTTTTGCATTTCCCCAAATTAATTAAACGACAGAATCCCTGAAATTAATCAGATGATAAATTAATCATAAACCCATCAAATATTCATCCATTAAATCTCATCTGTAAGTACTATTAATTTTATCCATATTTATATCAATTTATGCTTTAATTGACAAAATTAGGGCTTGTTTCTTCATTTCTATAAATTAAGCCCCTTTTTTGTGTTAAGAATGATAGATTATGTGTTTTTATTGATTTCAGCTGTCTTTATATAATTTGTGTTTATAAAAAACAAGACCCAGTTGGGCTATGTCAATGTTAATAGTTATTAAGTGGTTTTCGGGGATGTCGAAAGGCGAAATGATACGAAATGGGAAATGGGAGAAAATATCTCTTACTGGCTAGTAGGTTTTAAAATTTTAGTTAGGGGGTGTTTGGGATTGGTTCTATTAGGGGTTTTTTGGTTAAGGTTATTTGGTATCAGCTTATATTTATATTTATATATTTATAAAGCTCCAATTTTTCGGCTTAGGGGGTGTTTGTTTCGGCTTATATAGCCGGCTTATGGCTTATTTGGTTTTGGGCTTATGAAACATAAGCCCAAAACTACATAAGCCATAAGCCCGCTATATAAGGCGAAACAAACACCCCCTTATTTTGAGACTTGTGGGCTTATAAAGTTTGTTATGATACAATAAGCTTATATAAGCCCATAAAGTCTCGGAATAAGCCAGAAAATCTGAGCTTGTGAAATATAATCCGAAATCAAATAGCTTAAAACAAACCAATAAGTACTTATAAGATGCTCTATAATAAGTGATTCCGGAAATAGTTTTTGGATTTGCTTATTTTGTAAAAATGCAATAACACTCGAAAAAATTGTTTTTGTTGGAAAATTCTAATCAAATCCCTTTATAAAAGGTTTTAGATTAGATATGTTGGTAAAAGGTAATTGTAAATTTCATCTTAAATAAGCAGCTCTCTACCTGCTTATTTGAAACAGATTATTATATCTCAATATAAATAGATAAGCATAAGCAGTATGGACAATACAAAACTGCGTTTTAGAAACTTTGTATGCTTAAAAATAACCAGGGTCTGTGATAGTTTTTAGCTGTATTTATATAGTTTTAAGTAAGTTGAATTAATCGAATTTTCTCGGGATACGGGTAAGTAAGAGCTGCTTGCGTTGTTTTATGTTAAGGACTAGTAAAGTGAGTGTATCTTTCGGTAACTGGTTATTAGTTTAAGTGCTTGTTACGCTTAAAAAATTGTTTTTGGGTTGTGTGGTGTGACGGAAATTGAAGCTGGGAACTATGAAATGGAGATGGGAAAATTTTCAGAAATGAGATGAAAAAAATATGCTTTTCTATATTGTTGTGTTTCTGGTTAATAGACTTGTTGAGCTGCTATAGAAATGTGATATGTATGTACGCAGAATATATATGGATTTGTAAACATGGACAGCGTTGCTTTTGTTTGGACTCCCCCTGTATTAGAGGGTGTTTGGAATTGTTTTACATTTTTATGCTTATTTCTTATAAATAAGCACTTCAGGAGACAATGGTAATAGAATAAGTTTTAGGCTATGTTTGGCACACAAGATTGTTGAGAGATTATGATTATTTTTTCAAAAAATAAGCTACTTAAAAAATAATCTTTGTTTGGCAGACATAACTTATAAGAGATTCTAAAAAAAATAATCTTCCATAATCTCTTAAAACCAAAGGTTACTTCATGTAGCTTATAAAAATAATATCTTTTTATAATCTCCAGCACCAGCAACATCTCCAGCACCATCTCCAGTTCAAGCAACAGTTACTTTCGCCAAACATACCCTTAATAATGTCTCAAATAAGCACTATGAAATAAACAGGTTCCTACCTGCTTATCAGAAACTACTTTATTTATCTTAACATAAGCAGATGCATAAGCACTTTGGATAGCACAAATTGGTTTTCGCTAAAGTAGAAAAACAGAATATTTGAATAATTATGCAATCCCAGACACCCCCTTAATAGACTCGTTTATCTGCTATAGGGATATCATATGTCTCTCGGAGAACGTATATGGATTTGTAAACATGGACAGATTGATTTTGTGTGGCGTTGCTTTAGTATTAGTCATATAGGTTTAGTTTGTAGCACGTACATCAATTAATACTACTTTAATGTTTATGATGAAATTGGCGCATAAAATGTGATCCCTTCGATACATGTTTCTAAAGTAGTTATGCTATTATCCTTGCAGTGGGCTCTTCTGTGCTGCTGCTATGGGAAAATCTGTAGGAGGTTCTTGTGATCAGAACGGTGACTCAAGGACAATCAAGAAGAGATCTGCGACAGCTTCTTCTAAACTTGCAGCTGCAAGAGGTACTAACAGGGAAAAATTAGTAGGTAAGGAACTTCACTTGAACGACCTTTTCTTTTGGTACACATCTTGAGATAACTTGTATCCCTGACGTCTTGCCAACCTGAATTGAGTAATCCTATCGTTTACTGTGTCACTATAAACATATTATATGGGCCAGAATATATCTATATCAGTTGAGAAACATTTTAGAGATAGTGATACTAGTCCCGTGAAGTTGTTCTATTGGTTACTAATTTATCTTGTCTTTCATTGGTGTGCCAGCAATTTGTTGCTAGGATTAAGACAATGACAGTGTTAACCCACTAGGGTCTCATTATTGTTTCTTAGGATTTGACAGTTAAATGTGTATTCCAATTTGTTGCTGTATTGGGTTTCAAGGGTCAGAAAAAAATTATCGGTTGCA
The DNA here is from genome assembly GCA_014162995.1 of Artemisia annua. NCBI lineage: Eukaryota > Viridiplantae > Streptophyta > Magnoliopsida > Asterales > Asteraceae > Artemisia > Artemisia annua. The sequence continues at coordinate 41,034 of LBNU01037015.1, read as the reverse complement.
GAATTACACATTTTAAAATTCATTATGATACTAAAGCTATATATTTTTTTACTATTTCCAAATTGCTACTATATTTTATTAGTCTTTTGATATATTAAAGCTGCTTATGCAGGTATGGGAGACCAATTGGATAAATCTCATCAGAGTAACCTGACGAGCAAAGTTCCGCCTGTACCTGTCATGAAGAGGAAGTTCCAGAAAACTGCAGAGGCAAGCCCGAAGACTCCCTCAGTTTATAATCTGAGGAGTAAAGATCAGAAAGCTGATGTTTCTAATGATCGTCCCGGTTATAATCTGAGGATTAAAGATCAGAAAACAGATTTTTCTAATGATTGTCCTGCTTATAATTTGAGGAGTAAAGTTCAGAAAACCGAAGGCCAAAACTCTTCCACAGTTACCCAAAAGACGAAAACCCCCAAAAAGGATGGTTCTAATGATTCTTCAGTTGGTACACAGAAGAAGGTAATCTTGAAAAATTCTGCCGCACCGGTTAAAAAGATGGAAGTTACAGAACCTTTAACAACATCTCTGGCTAGCCTTGATATGAAGGATGAACCTATGATTAGTCAAGATCAACCATATCTGCATGAACCAATTTATCACATCAGATGGGAAGGTATGTCTAAAAATTCTTGACTTTTCTTGCCATATAAGTTACTCAAAACTTCATTAACTATTAATTTCGAATATTATGACTCATAGTAGCATTCAACATTACGAGAAAAAAACTGGCTATATTACAAGTCATGCAGTAAGGACATTGAAATAAGATAATCATGGTCATTGTCTAAGAGATGCTGACGCTTGATGTTAATTAAGTTATAAAAATGCTAAGTTAATAATTTAAATAAGTGTTAAAAATGCTTTTATCTTAAACCTTATTATGTGGGTTCATTGTGAATTTGTGACTGAAAGTGTGTTTTCTAATTTGTAGGTGGTGATATGGAAAATGGGCCATGTGGGCAGAACTGTATGATATGCCATAAGGATCTTTCAGGTGTATCAGAGGATGACGAGTCTGAATATAATGATGATTATCAATACGAAGATGATGACGATGAGGAGGAGTATGGGTACTTAGATGAACTAACGCCTACTCTTCTTCCTGCGGTTGATATTCTGCCATGTGGCCATGCGTACCATACTGAATGTTTGCAGGAAGAAGGTACTCCTGGAGAACATTCAAATGATCCTCAATGTGTTTTGTGTTCAAAGAAGGCTTGAAGAAAAATCTGTCTGATTCAATTTTGCTGAAACAAAACCCATTTTTAAGTACATTACGAAAATTCCTTATAGGTGATAGAGTACAGAAACTAAAACTGGGTTTTTGTGATTGAATTTATGTGCCATTTCTCTGTGCTGATTTACATGTAGATGTTTAAATTAATGCTCATTTGTGGTGGAAACAAACTGTTACATTAATCATCAAGATTTCTGATTTCAAGTGAAAGTTTTTGTGGCTGGATATGTAGATTTTAGGATCAAAGTGCCCTCCATGTTTAGAACTTTTCATGTACAATGCATATATGCGTATGTGTAACGAGAGATTATAACTACACGTGCATCAACGCATCTTGATGTCAACTGATAGCCGGCGTTTGTTGCCATTTCGTTATTTCTAGCTTGGACAATGGCGTTTGGTTTGTTGTCTGGAATGACTTTTGGTATGAATTGACAAGAGGAGAAATGAGGTTGAGGCTTTTTTAACTCGCATATCTGAAAATCAGCCTTTTAGCTAGATTTTGCAAATCATACAGGGTGTGTTTGGTTTAAAGTCTCAGGAGTGGCAAAATAGAAATAGGGGATTATTATGAAATGTGTTGTGAAACAATAAAGTAAAGAACAATAACAAAAACAAGAAGATAGAGAGAATGGAGAGTTATTTATTCATCTCTCAAGGAGGTATATTTATAATACAAGATAGAACATTCCGGAAGATAAATAATCTCCTAATATAAGTCAAATATCTCTAATTAATATCCTATAAGATATGGACATCCATATTATAATTATTCATAATACTCTCCCTTAGATGTCCATTTTAGGATTATGCCTCGTTAAAACCTTACTAGACAAAACCCAGTGGGACAAAAATCTAGTGAAGGAAAAAGAGTACACAATTCCTTTATACGCTCGGGGATGTTGCCTCATTAAAAACCTTGCCGGAAAACCCTGAGGGGACAAAACCGTGGTCAAGGAAAAAAGAGTGCAACGCGTATCTTCTCTCCCCCTGATGATCACATCACTTAAGCTCATTGAATCAATAAAATGCACCTTAAAATGTCTTGATAGAATCACATGAATAAATATTCTCTACATGTTGTTCGCATATCCTATTTAAGGATTAACATACGTCATACATCTCATTCAAGTATATCATCACACTTCACAAGTTATAACTTTCCAACAAATTCAAAATGAATGATATATTATATCATGTATGATCACTAACGCGAACTATAAATGTTTCATACACATTTTAGTATGACACTTTTAAATCTGTGATCATCATCTTTAGAAATCAAGGGGGTCTATTTCACATCATGTGACCTCATAAACATGAGTGTTGTTTATCCATATAAGGATAGTTAGCATCTTTCTTTATTTTCATGATGCACACATATTTCATCCTTTAGATGTTCAAACTGTAAATTAAGATAAACTTTGTCTTTTGTTTCAAATTTAACTTCAATGCATTCGGTTGCCTTTATAATCCTAAATCAAATAATATGAAACTTAAACAATATTCAAGTCTAGATATCTTTATAAAGTTTCATATGCAAACATAATTCTTTATTTGGCACAATACTATACACTAAGGCAATTATTAAATGTATGCCAAAAACATGATTAATTCAATACAATCAAGTAATGTTCTCGAGAACTTTTCTTATATGCTTTAAGCATTAAAAATCACTAGCATGCTTCATAAAATCTCGTATGAGCTCTATTCATTTATCTTTTAGACGCATATCAATTATTTTACACATTGCCAGACTTATACAATATCCACCACATGTGAACATGCATTTGCATGATTATTTACAAGTCTTTGAGAAAATATACGTGTGCCATCACTTGTACCTTATGCATAATTTCATTTTATTTTCTCATAAAGACTTATGCATATCCAATAAGTTTAAATATTCATATGTACGGACTTCAAGTCCCAGTAACCATGTATCATCACAAGATACTTCAACCTTTCATTAATTCTTTGCGTCTTTACATCATTTTGGCCATTCATTTATACATCTGCACTTCCTGCAGGTATTGCTTCCATGATCCTCACCATGATTATAGCGCTATCTTATTTATTTACAAAATCATATATAACAGTATTATCGACGCCGATTCATTTCTTTTCGATTCCATACTTTACTAGACATTATATACCGTTTCTTGAGATCTCATAGTTTTTCATGTACCCGGGGTTTTTCAATAACCTTCATGTCTAGTGTCTCTTGACTATTATGGGGTCTTATTACCTCAATTTGACCATCTTCATTTTCTTGCTCCATTTTATCTAATTATTCGAGGACTTTTATTTGGAATCGATTTGTCTATCACGCTGCAGCCGTGCCATAGACTTACTACCATTCATTGGTTGTACCTTTGGGACATACATTTTAATTGGAGCATTAGCAGCATTTATATTATCTAGTTACTTATTTAATATCACAGTCATGCTGGCAATTACTAGATCTGGAATATAAATTGTCCCTTTAACGTAAAGTTCATATTCATTACTGTGAGGATCAACATTCATATCATAATTCATTCCATATTCCTTGCTGCTCATTCTCTCCCCTGATGAATTATCCATTTCAACATCCCATTATTGTGCGTTGTGGTGGCTTTACAAGAAACATTTACCGCACATTTACAAAATTCTTATATGAGAAACATATGGTTTGTGACCAAAAACCATTCTAATGGGGAGGATTCATTATAAATTGTTGGCAAGATGCGAATTCATATCTTATAACATGCCCCATAAACTAATACTTTTGTTCTCATAATTATTGGCTTTGCAATCAACTGAAGACGTTTTATAACGTTTCAACAAAAGCAATTCGCGTATGAACATGGGCTACTTTTATGTTCAACGCTTATTCCAATAATCGCCCAATACTTGGAAGTACTCACCACCGTTTTCAATAATTTAATTTGAAATCCATGCTCGCATTATTGAATTCGAGCCACTAATCACGCTAACCTTAAGTTGCTTCTTTGATGATCATTTTGACGATGCATCGATTTTAAAACTCAAAATGATCTACATGACGGATGTATAGGCCTACATACATCCCCTTTATATTCTTTCTAAAACTTTATAACTTATAGGACAAATTCCTTACTTATATGGTGGTGATATATGAAATTAACTTCTATTCCATTGAGAACAATCAAATCTATCTTTGAAGAACTTGTGGTTCTTCTATACATTTCGCATCATCAATGACCCGGGATGGTCCAACCGGTCATGCCAATTAATACAACAATCTTGGCTCATAAACTTATAGTTTATGACCACACGTGCTTCTATTGCTCTTGACTTTATGTAAAAGTCGAATTATATGGAGAACTTAGCACATCATCATATTTAAACTTATATTTCTCCAATCTCATTTATATAAGCTCTGTGTGGCTTCTCACAATTATATTAATATGCAAATTAGCCTATTGCAGTATCAAATAATAAAGCATGTTCTATACAAAAATTTGTGCTATTTGCTAAACACATGTATTTCATTGATCAATTAGTCAAGTCTCATAAGCAAATAATATTAGTGATAATGTACACACATATGACAAACTCAATGATAGTTAACTAACATCTCTTATTCTTAAACCAAATATCATTCTCAACAGTAATATTATAACATTCACAATTATTTTTGGTCACTATATCTTACCACATCCAGTAGCCCATCAAATATCATATTCATATCATGCATGCAATTATATATACTTCAAATCCGTCCATAACCCAATATTTATATTAATCAAACATGATCATCTTATTACAAACAGTGGAGCATCTTCAATTGGATAGGTTAATTATATTTTAATAAGAGCTCGGTTATAAATTTATTGGCTATATGAAAACATCAATTTAATACTTTTCTTACTATCATATATCCCAAGTAAATAACTTCATATTTGTATATACCGCATGCCTTAGTTTCAAATAAGTTTGGCATATAAAAGACAAAACATATAAAAAAAAAACAAAACTATTTTCAAAGCCTTCTCAAAAACGTTGAAATTACATGCATATACACAAGCTCAAAGTATATGATAAACACATATGAACAACTCTGTAACATTTCAAAAAGCTTTTGTAAAACATATATATTCAACCAACTGTTTCAATAAATCATTCATGCTCAATTACTCTTATTATATAAGAATGAGTTTGCAAACATAAAAATATAATATTAAATACCAATTAAAAAAATGAAGTACGTGACCCAAGTAACAATAATACTCATCATCTATAATGTCTACCATAATGATCACTAATTAAACGTACATGTAACAATTCCAATTTACTTTAGTTATGATAAAAATACTAGCAACTCAAAACCAATAATAACGACAGTTTAGCAAATTTTGACAGACTAACACATTACTCTAACAACCCGAGAAAACAAAAAATAAACATGAACAAAATTTTAATACCAGCTTCTTGATATAAACCAATTAATTAGTATGTTTAGTGATCAATTAGTCTATCAATACTAGTGTCTTATAAGATGAATTGCGACAAAAATAATAATTGCATAAAACAAAACAAGATAAAGTAAAGTTAAAATAACTAGATCAACTATTGATAAGGATTGAAAATATTAGTCAATGATCGATTGATAATAAAAGCTAAAGCATTTAATAAATAAGCGGTCAAAAGGGGTTGTAAAGAAAATTATATGCTTGTAAAATATCATAGAACATCAATAGCAAGCTAACATCATTAATTATATAGTATTTACATGCGTTATAGGTTAGGTGTCTCTTATTTAGAACGATAAAGAACACAAAGATGTTATTAAATTCTTTACATATAGATGTATAATTAAAGCGCCACATGACCATGGATAGCAAATACGTACTGGGAGTAAATTATGTTGAAAAAAATAATTAATAAACTGGAAACATATGATTCACAAGCTTTTCAACACGAAAATATACATGGAACGTCACTTTTGTTAAGTTTATCTATATTTAATGTTTAGCGGGTTGAATTTTAATACCATCAATATTCGTCAGTCTTGTTTAAGTTTCATAAGTTAATAATAGCATGTAAAAAGAATCATAATCGAAGGTTGCATGCATATATACCATAACAAGACCCGCAACAAAAAACACTTATATATAATCGATGTTCTACCAAAGTACGAATAAAGGTTCAAGAATTACCTCTAAAAATCGAAAATCGCCTTAATACAATCGCTACAAGAACGAATTCCCCCTATATACTAAAGGAGGAGGAATAAGGCACTGTGCCTTAATAAAAAAATGCACAATTCGTTTTAATAATATTAACTCTACACGAATAGGGCTTCGTGCCTGAATAAAAAAAGGAATTTGCGTTTAAATCTAACTATATATAAAGAATGAGTTGCAAGTTGAGCATTAATTGAGCATGTGAATTTATGGTTTGACCTTGGCAACTTTAGTATGATTTAAGCTAATGAAGTGCTGAGCTTATTTTGAGCTTTTAAAGTAAATGTGAATAAAAGTTCGAATGTAAATACTCATAATTGATAATAATAATGAAAGGTATAAAGCCTCATTGATCATGTGGTTTAAGACACCTTGCGTTCCATCTTCCTAAACTGATGTTGTTTCAACTCCTGCCTTTTCAGTTGATTTTGAAGATTATAAATAACCCGCTATCATCATTTTCACCACCATCGGTTCGAGCTTTTTACAACAACCAACAAAACTCATCTTCCATCAACTAAACAGTCTCCCCATCTATGTTTCAAAACAAGACATGGAAATCAAATCCATCCTATCCTAAACATCACACTCCGCCCTCGAAAAGGAACAAAATAATACATAAGATCTCAGTTTTGTTTGTTGATTGTACCAATCGTTAAAGATTTTTTCGTACGAACAGAAACCATCATAGATCTTTAGAAGTATTAACTTCTTTTAATTTACGAAAATCAAAAGGAAAGATTAAAACAATTATGTTTCATCCCCCTTCTATTTCGGTAAAACAAAAAGGAAAACAATCATCATTCGACCCTACCTGAGACCCTCCAAAGGATCGTGTAGCTATAAAAATTGCTTCTTGAATCGGATTGAGCATCAAACTGAAGAAAATGTTTTGGGTACGGATATGTTTTCTTTTATTCGATGTATCCGCGGTTGTGGTTTGGTATGTATAAATGGGTAATTCAGTTTGTGGGTTTGTGCTTGAGGATATGAAGTACTGCGTTATTGTGTTTAAGATTGGGAAAATAAGGTAGAAGTCCTTGCTGCGTTTGATGAGCTTAGTTGTGGTATTGGAGGGATAAGGATGTGTAAGGCTGCTGCGTTTTTTTGAAGATGGTATAAAAGAGGCGGAGTTTTTGGTGTTGTGAGATTAGGTTTAAGAAATGCTACAAATTAGGGGTTTTATGTTTTCAGGGTTAATAATGTTATTGGACTTATTATCCGGTTTTTTTGTTGATGGGCTAATCCGAACTTACCAACCCTTTCAAATGGGTCATAATGAGGCACACTTAAGTTGTAGAGTTGAGTTTACTTGCAAAATTGCAATATATATTATGTATACAGTTTTTAGTATCTCTTTGTTTTCCTCTTGCAGTGTATAAGTAACCCATTAACCCACTTATGTTTTGCTTAAAAGACCGAATGCATAATCAAAGCAATGAAATAAAACATTTACAATGCAACTTTCTTTGGCTTTTGGATGAGGGTGTTGATGCTCCTACATAAATGATGATATGAGTATGATGAAAGTTGGATAACAGTTTTCATGTGATAGATGTGAGTGGCGTATTCGTTGTTTCTTATGAAAGGGTTAAAAGGTGATTCCTGTTGAATCAATGGCAAAGTTATGTATAAGATTTATCAAATACTCAAATGCTGCATTGTAGAGCAGTAAATAATTTAGTAAGCAGTAAATAATTTAGTGTATTATTTCGTTGATAAGTTGAAAACAAGTTCATTTGTTTCATGCAAAATTGTAATATATTGTTGAACACTTATAAAGATCAAGTCATGCAAATTAATTAATGTATAACAACTTAACATAGATTGAGCTGCAATTTTAAATTGGTGAGAAAAAAAATGCAAGCAACGTGAATGGTTTATCATATTTACTTTCACTGTTATTAAGTGAACTTCTGATTTTTGTAAAAAGATTGCATTATTGGTGAAAACTTAGAAACATAGATAAACCGGTAATTAGAAGTTACTGCTTGCAAGAAATTGATGATCGATCTACAAGCTTCAATGTGTATGAGCAAGTTTTCAACCTATATTATTTTTATTTCAGTTACTACATGAATATCTTACCTACGTAAAAAGGAGGGCGATTGGGTGAAAACTTCGTATTCAAGTCTAAGATAAATTGACAATCAAAATCAACATTTTATATCTAATAATTAAAACTCTACTATACATGCCGGCACTAGAGATTACATTCAGACCATCAATCAGTAATACACAAATAAACTTCTCCCATAAGAATATACATCTTAAATATAAAATATCAAAATAATTTTTGGGAAAAATAAGAATAATATATGTCTCATGAGGAATTAAAGGTTTGAGTTATGTTTCACTAAAAAAATACTTACTGTCGAAACATTCATCAAACTCTTTGGAATAGTATTTATGCTTCGATTACACACAAGTGTTGCTGATTACAAACAAATGTAAATGTTTAAAGTATCACAAATGAGTAGTTGAATGCTAAATAACCAACGTATTAATTCATCGTAGTATTGTAACATCTTACTTTTGGTCTAAAAACTAACATGGGCATTAATATATAATTTGGTAAAAAGTTACGAGTAATACATAAATCATAAATGCAACAAAGAACATTTTAAAAATTAAGAGTCTATAAGAAATGTGGACAAGTTTATAATATGTGTTTGAAATAACATGTTTTGCATTACGATTATAAAACTCACTCATGTAATTGAACATTTTTATTCATACAATTTTATTTACAAAAAGTAAGTTAAATGAACTTCACTTATTCAGTCGGGTATCCCCGATCAAAGGAGAATAATAACTATATACACATAACCCTTGCACAACCGATGATTCTTTAGGGTGAACAAAACCCGTGAATCGCATTATTATGTTTATACAATAACCCAATATACCCAAATAAAATTAAACAATTATAAAATGTGTGATTGAATTTAAATATATCACCTTCCTAAATTTGTATTTAAAATTCTTTGTGCAGAGTATCACTATGGAAGGATGATCAAATCGAGGAACCTCAAATATGAGAACCCCTAAGCAAGCAAATCAAACGTGCACTTACTACTTACAACCACGTGTACTAATTGTCAAACACATATTTGAGTATCTTTCATGCGAAACATATGTATTTGTAAAAGCTTACTAAATCGAATGTTTTGGTTTAACACTTTAAGTTTCGCGACTAATGTTGACACACCTAATTAACTGTTGCCAAACTGACGCTACTTCACGGTAACCGAAGCCCGTGCATCGCACGGGCTATGCTGTCTCGTAAATGAAATATCTGGGTTGCACAATTATCTACGTAGACTCTCTTTTTTGACTGATCAATTTCCGTGCTAAGGATAGACACCGATCTTTTTCCTCCCTGACATCGCCTCCATCGTAGTCGATCGTCGTCTCCAGGTAGTTTTGCGCGTCCGTGTATGTTTTAGACGTGCACGATCTCTTACTCTCGATGTGTTATGTATCTGTACATTTTTTATTTTTATTTTTTCACGCTGAAATTTTTTTTTGCTATTGTGTTGTTAGGACTGTCGGAGTAGTCGCCGCATCTCCGTGAAGGGCGGCAACAGGGATGGAGCAATGACCGGTTGATGAGGAATAAAGAAATACGGAGTATATTGGTAATGAACTACAAATATTTTATTTTAGGGGCGGTGTCAATTTCTGTTCTTGATTCTTGGTTAATGAGATAACTTTTGTTTGTGAATCTAATTTTGGGTGATGCTTTTTTTTTTTTTTTCAGATGGATGGTGTTTATGTGTTGGATGTGCTTCAGGAGTATAATACCTCGGGTTAGTTTTCCTCATTATGGTAAATACTTGATTAAGATGTTTTTTCAATTTTTTTTTTATTTTCTATTTTTTTCAATAAAAGTATCGAATTTATTTTTACAGATGAACAAGTTGACGCTTTGAAACGTATGTTTATTTATTCGTTAAACGCCACACCTATTAATCCAACGTCTATGTTATTGATCATACTATGATTTACTGCAGAATTTGGTGGCAGCTAATTGGAAAGCTAATTTGAATACGGTTAATGGTGATGCTAAAGAAAGGTATGTAGTAGAATATGTTTGGTTATTTAGCTGTATAATGAGTGTATCAATATTTTGACGCATCAGTTGAAACCAATGTAGGAGACATACGACTGTGGGTGAGTAATGGTATTTGGCTTTTCGAATAGTTGTTTGGTACCTTGCTATTCATTTAACCTATGTGTTTTTAAGGATTTAGAATGTTTTGACAGTGGCTAAGAATATTTAAGGATCCATGTTTATGTTTTAATGTCGGATTTATACTATCCTATCTTCCACGGCTATTTTTTTGTCTAATACTTGCGACGGAGTTACGTCAGTAATAGTGTACAGGTTATTCGGTGGGTATCAATTTGTGGAGACAGGGTTTTTTTCTTTCTTTCTAATTCTTCGAAAAATGATTATATGGGTTTTCTTGATTTCTGTTTTTGGAGATGAGTTTTGTTTCCTATTGGATTTAGATAATTATGATGGTGTAATTCGGGTTTTTGACGCTTAAAAAGCTGAACGTTTTGTTTTCGTTTTTTTTCATAGGTACAAGCTGGAAAAGCCACTTCTGGACCTGCGCTTCAGTAGAAGGTAAACGTAGTACAGATGGAAGACAAAGTTTATTTGACTCATTTGTGATGCCTATTATAATAGTACCTGACTGTTCTATTTGAATCTGATTATATCAGCATTCAGCAAAGACGTGTGTTGAGGCTTCAGGTATAAGGAAAAACGTCCGGGCACAATTCTGATATGAGCCAACTGCCTAACCTTTATGTAACTATCTGTTGCCAACTTGGTTGCTTCATTACCACATTAATGTTTATGCCAAGTTCACTTACCATATGTAGTTTCATAAATGATGTGCGGGAGTTACCATACTAAAATTTATACAATGATTTTATAAAAGATGGACAACGTATTGTTTGTGATTGATTTGGAATTGAAATGTGATCTGTTTTGTAGGCTTTGCTTAACGAAAATGGAGATCGGGTTGTTTGTTGAATCGGGTCAGCACCCACATACGAGGTTATCCCATTTTGGTTTACGTGACTGTATTTGTGTGAATACATATTCCAGACAGCGGGAGGGTCCACGGCAAACGGCACAATAGAAAAAGAGACACCCACCTTTATCGGTTGCTGTCCATTTATAGCTGCAATTATATAGACAGAAACGGGCGATGTATTCTAAAACATGCTATGAACGAAGTTGATATAAATTATTGTGCGTGTTACGTTACTTTTGAAGGTTTCTAAGGTTTGCAAAGTACTTTCTGTTGGCTTACAAAGATTTAAGTCTGTCCCTGCACGGAGGCTACCATTAGTTCATGTTTCGTTTGTGTTTTAGATATGGGAGAAACAATTATCTTTATGTTTATAGAATATATATAAGTTTTACTGAAGTCATAAGATTATGTTTGGATTTTGATATTGGCTGCATTTTGTGCAGGTTCAGGGTGTGACAATTGCTTGAAATTTTTTTCCAGAACGGACAACTAGGGGTATAACAATGGCATGGGCTATCAGATGTCCAATAATGAAACTAAAAGAGAAGCTGAAACGAGGAGGAAAAACTTTGTAAGTTGTTTTCTGATGAATCATCATCATTTTAGTCATTTGTAATGAAGCTGGCTACGGTATGATGTTTGAATATATTTCTAGTGTTTAAAATTGTAAATTGTTATCTATACCATTAGTTTTTGTTTTGTATGAGCTAAATCGGTTTATTTCAATGTCTTGCTGCAAAAAAACCCCATTTCTGTGTTGCTAATTTATGCATCATTCCCTGGTGTGAAGTTAGTTCTTCCAGATATCATGTTTTGTGGTTTCTTGAAATGTCTTTTTGTTTCACAATTTAATGTTACTGCTACTATTGGCAACCATCTTACAAATCTTCTGGATGCAGTAGTAATGAACGTGTTGGTGACTTTGCACGGCCAAAAAGCTGAAGGTAAGTCATCAAGCTCGGGTTAACCAGACGCAAAAGCGAGATAACTCCCTCAACTTCGTCCGCAGCTGGCGTATCAACAGACAAGATCAGGAACTATGCTGTTGTGACTGGTCTTGGGGCTCTTTGATGGTACCTTAAGTCAAAGAATAAGGGTTGTGGCCTTTGACAAATTCTGGCACTCCCCAACGCTGTTCCAATGGTGATCAAACAATGTTTACGTAATATTATCGATATACAAAAGAAAAAAAATGTTTATACCATATTTCAATCATTAAATGTGATTACTTTTGATTATACTGATGTTATGGGCCATTGTTTATGTATATTGGTATCTTAACCTTTTAGCAACTGAAAACCAAAGACGTTTTTACTGTGTCTGTGTCTTCGGGACTGCTGTGAAACATCAGCGGTAAAGGGGTGAAATGAGTCATTTTTGACGGGTGTTTGGATGGCTTTTAGTGGCATTTCGGCTGATTTTTTGGCCTGCTGCAAAACAGCAGAGTAAAGGAGTGTCCCAGTTGTTGTAGCGAGGGGTTGGAGTGGTATAAATGGGTGTTCAGGGCGGCTTCTGTAAAACCGCACCAGTTCTTAAATCTGTTTTGGTAGAGCTCATCAACTATAGCAGTGGTTTAGTATTTTCACCGTTAGCATATCTAGACAACCATTTAAAAACAATGTCACCATTATAAAATTGCTTCTAAAAGAATTGTTCTGTACCCCACCCCCCTTTATTGGGTCAATGTGACTTTATATACATGCAAACGCCAAAAGCAAAAATGGCATTTTTTTTTCCGCTCGGCCTCGAAGACGCATCTCAAACAAACTGGTTGCAAGTTAGAACGCGTTAGACGAAAATTATATGTAAATCATACTTGCACAGATTCCTTTCCCAAACAATTATGGCAAAACAATCACGAAAAGACCCGCTGCAACGCAGCGGGCGCCTCCTTCTTGTTGATAACATGGAGCAATAAAGAATAATAATACAAACTATACAATTCTGCTCATAAGTCATATATATAGAGCATGGATAAACATAGATCATTGTGCATATTATGATTGTTTTACAATTCGCCACCTCATAAGCCTTATAAAATTTCTACTAGAAAACAAGAATTAACGCATGTAGCAATTATGTATTTTATCCTTATCATCATGTAAAAATAATAAATTAATCATGCAATAGATCAGGCAATATACAATAAGAACATGATATGTATACTAACAGGCAATTTTCAAAAGATTCATATACACGTACAGGGGCGGAGCTAGAACTTTTTTGTCGAGGGGGCAAAATATAATAATGTTTAGAAACTACACTAAAAATTGGTCCATTGGGGGGGCAAATTACAAAAAAAGCCGAAAATTTTCGAAAATTTACACTACAATTTTTTTCGCCGGGGGGTCACGTGACCCCCCGGACCCCCTTTATCTCCGCCACTGTACACGTATACTAATAAACATGATTTGATCATTCGCTCCGATATAATTTTCAAAAGATTCACAAAGATAATACTCCGTAAAAANCACTAATTTATTCTTCACTGTTAACGTTGATGTCAAGAATCTTGGAATGAACAATATTTTTATACGAATTGACATATGATGAAGATAATCATTAATATTATATAATGGAAAATGTTTGATGGGCCTAATAAAGGGACTTAATCATGGACCTAATGCTTAAAATACTTGTACAGTGCTGTACAAGTATTTTAAGCATTAGGTCCATGATTAGGTCCCTTTATTAGGTCCCTTTATCAAGGCTCTTATATAATAGCAGGGATACATACCTATCTAGAATTCTAGATGCAGTCGTGAATTCCATCCGTATCTCTATCTTACTTTTTTTCAGTCGAGAGTAAAGAAAACAAACCAAAATCTTAGAGCGTGCTGATAACGTGTTGTGAAACAATAAAGTAAAGAACAATAACAAAAACAAGAAGATAGAGAGAATGGAGAGTTATTTATTCATCTCTCAATGAGGTATATTTATAATACAAGATAGAACATTCCAGAAGATAAATAATCTCCTAATATAAGTCAAATATCTCTAATTAATATCCTATAAGATATGGACATCCATATTATAATTATTCATAATAAAATGAGCTTTCCACCCTGGCAAAATATGCATTTATGTAAGGAACATCACTCTTCTGATCTGCGCGGTTTTTAACCAAAGGCGAAATAAACTAATTTTTCAGTTTTTACAAAAAGAGAAACCAAAATGACGCTGTTTATTCAAATACTGGACATGTAAGAAAAATTTGTGATTAATCCAAACTATAATTCACTGTTGGTTACCAAAAATAAGTTACTCTTACTTACTTTTTAGTTGTCACTGTATTAGCGAAATAGTTTGATGTTTATAATTATGAAATATATGAGTGTATAAATATTAATTATACAATTATGGAATGCCTAACAATAACTCTTAGGGTGTGCTTGGTTCAAAATAGGGAATGGGAAAGGCAAAGGCAAAGGAAATTCTAAGAAAAGGAAAAGGGTAAGGAAAGCATTCCCTCAAATTTATTGGCTAATGGCCCATTACCCACTATTGGGTAATAAGTCATTGTATTATACTCTACCAAACAATATTTTTCATTATCTTTCCCATTTCGCACCCCCTATAACCCCCTACCAAGCATGCCCTTAATGCTATGTATAGCAAAACTCAAATAACTTATAACGTATAGAAGGAATATGTATAAAAAGAAATGTTCAATATATATCTCACATTTGTCATAGGTCCAATGAACAAATCCTATTTATTCATTTTTTTTAATCAAAAAATAAATAAATAAATAAAATAAAATAAAAAAAAAATCATCATTTTTTTTTTAAAATTAAATATCTCGCAAACCGTTAATCGTTATGCGAAAAAAATCACACCATCGCGACGAGAATTAAATTATCTTTCTGGGATATGCACTTTTATATATTTTCAACGATTTTTTTTTTCAAAATTTTCGCCCAGAAAAATCACATGTGATTTGCATAAAATCACATGTGATTTGCATAAAATCACATGTTAATTTATTTTTATAAATAATATTTGATTTTTTTGGTTGGAAATTTTGAAAAAAAAAAAGAAATAAAAAAATTAGTCGAAAGTATATAGAAGTTCTTAACTATAGAAAGATAATTTAATTCTTGTCTATGATAGTATATTTTTGTAGCTTGAAGATTTACCGTTTACAAGATATGTTGTTTTAAAAAAAAAGGTGAAAAATAATTTTTTATTAATTTTGATAAAAAAAAATGAATAATTAAGATTGATTTATTGGATCTATTACAAATATGAGATCTATGTTAATCTCAACTCTGGCAAAAGTTCAATATAGATATCATATTTGTCATAGATCTAATGAACCAATCCTGGTCATTCATTTTTTGATAAAAAAAAAAAAAATAAATAAACTTTCACCGTTTCTTTAAAAATCAAATATCTCGCAAACCGTTAATCGTTACGCGAAAAAAATCATA
The DNA here is from genome assembly GCA_014162995.1 of Artemisia annua. Lineage (NCBI taxonomy): Eukaryota > Viridiplantae > Streptophyta > Magnoliopsida > Asterales > Asteraceae > Artemisia > Artemisia annua. The sequence goes on along the minus strand of LBNU01037015.1, from coordinate 25,097 downwards.
CCATCGCGATGAGAATAAAATTATCTTTCTATAGATATGCACTTCTATATACTTTCGGCGATTTTTTTTTCAAAATTTCCGCCCAGAAAAATCACATGTAATTTGTAAAAATCACATGTGATTTGATTTTTACAAATCACATATGATTTTAACAAATCAACGTGATTTTTACAAATCACAAGTGATTTTTCTGGGCAGAAATTTTGAAAAAAAAAAATCGTCGAAAATATAGAGAAGTGCATATGTACAGATAGATAGCTTGAAGATTTACCGTTTGAAAGATATGTTGTTTTTTTTTAAAAAAAAAGGTGAAAATTGATTATTTATTAGTTAAAATGAAAAATGAATGGTTAAGATTGGTTCTTTGAATCTATAATATGAGATCTATATTGATCTCAAATCATTGTACAATTCCATTATTTTGCATAGAATAACAAATTTCTGATTATTATATGAGTTGGATTTTTAATCATTCATCACTTATAAATCAAACTATTATTTAGTTATTAACTTTCTTAATTTTACTTGTCAAGTGTTTTAGACATGTTTAATACTTCCGGAAATTCTCCATGAATTCTTAAAGCCGTATAAACATTTATAATATCTATATCTGTTCAAACATTCTTACACTCTGTTCCCGAGTATAAAACGGAAAGAAAAGAGATGGAGAGTAAAAAAAGAGAAGGAAGTAACAAAAAAAGAGAAGAGTAATAAGAAATTATATTTTTATCTTGTGTTCCCGAGTTAGAAAGAAAATAGAATGAAGTAACAAAAAAAGAGCTTTAAAATCAACACCACTCCATTTCATCCCAATTTGGGAAGTAAATTAGGAGAGTAATTTTGATGTAATTTACTATACTTTACTTTCCTCTCCCCTCCTAAAAAATCTCAGGAACACAATTATTTTTTACTACCATCCCAAACCTTTCTCTTTCACTCCAAAAAATAAACTCGAAAACAGAGTGTTAATGTTAATATTTTATTTAATATCGTTTGTCCACACTTAAGTATTAAAGCAAATGAAGTAATCATGACAATTTGCTTATCTTATATTAGATTATTTTGTTAAATCTTATTTCATGAAGTCAAGTATTTTTCATCATGGATAAGATTTTCTTGTTTATCATCCATATATTATTTCAATACTTAAGATAGTACTAGCAGGGTACCCGCGCGATGCGACGAGTACCCTGCGACTATATTTTGCGACGAGCAAATGTAGTTTGGTTAAATGTTTTTCTAACAATAATGAATTAATCCCAATCTCGTCAATAACACATTACCCCAAAAATTATTCACTTTATCATTACGAACCTCAAAAACAACCACTAGCCAAGATTAGATCCAGTCCAAAACCAATATTCATACGATATAATGTTTAAGCCCATTATCTAATATAGTCCGTTTGATATTTCATTTAGGCCCAAATATCAACTTACATCCGGTATTATGATATACGTTACCTAAATACACAATTTCATTATTTGACTAACCCTAAACAAACAAACTTTGTTTTCACAGCCGCCATCACAACTCTCTCACACCTAACTATCATACCAAATAGCACAGATAATCATCTACATCTCACCATCATCATGATCAAACCCGAATAGCAATCGCTGCAAATCGAACAACATAAACATAAATTCAATCCGTACCTTTTCCTTGTTGTAGAGGGTCTCGATGATGGGGTAAGAGGGTCTCGGGTAGGTTCTTTTCTTTTTTGTTGATAGATCAATATTGGGTTAACTTTTGAGTTGTTAAGATCTTTAAAGATCTTAACACTATCTATGAAATACGAAATGAGATCTGTGTGGTTATTTTTTTCTGTTTCGAGTCTTGTATTGTTTATTTGTGATGGGGAGTGACTTGAGGCACTTTGGTATTTGGTGTCATGTTCAATGGTTGGTTATGTTTTCTTATAGAAAAAACCAAGTGTTATTATTTTTTGTTTATTTATTTTTTCAGATCGAAACAAAGAAAGAGTATAACATATTTGTTATATTTCTGTATTTATTAGTTTCGTATACTGAACATGAAGTTGAGCTTCAATAGATCGATGATGCGTTATTTTGTTCATGTTTAAGAAAAATCTATACATAATTGTATAAATGATGAACAAAATATGAGATCTTTGTTTTGGATAGTTGTGGTTTGATGTTGTTTGTTTTGGTTAATAGCATTATTAGATTGTATATTATGATTAAATAATTGTATATTTTGATAAAGGGATAAATTAAATTGTGTATTAATTGACCACTTTAATAGCATTAATGTTGTAAGTCTGAAAATTACATCATGCTTATTTTGTTGTACAGTATGCTTATTTTGTTGTAAGTCTTAAAATTGTGTGAATTAAAGTGTTGTAAAATGTAAACCATGCTTAATTTTTGTAAGTCTAAAATTTTTAGAGAGAGAGAGTCATCCATTTATTATATGTAGTATAGATATTAAGTATTAACGACTTACTGAATCATCCACTTGATTCACTATTCATTTCATGGATAATATATAGAGTTTATATATTATCTCAATAATATTGTCTCAGTTTAGTGGATATAACTTAATTTCATAAATTTGATTACTTATTTGTATAGACTAGACGAGTACCCGTGCATAGCAACGAGATTTTATAGCGACAGATAGGGGTGACAATTTCTGACCCGACACGAAACCCGACATGAAACTGACACGCAAATTAACATTCGAGTTAAGTCTATAATAGCTATTGGGTATTTGCACCCCTAGTTTGACCAAAGTCAAACTGTGGTGAGCATAAGCTTGCACACAGCTTATTTTTAAGCTTGGTAAAAAGTGTTTTCACAAAAAGTGTCCATTTTCAGTGTATAAACAAGTTCCAAAAAGAAAATTCCAAAAATAATCACTTTTTAATAAAAGTGATAGTTTCTATTTAATATTTTTAATTTTTCTTAATTTTCATTTTCTCTTTTTAAATTTAGCTTAATAATAACCTGTTTTTATAATTTTTAAAATTAGTTTGTCACCTTAGGTATTTGTAGTAATTCTCTCAGAATTTTATTTTTCTTTTTAATATTTACTAGACGAGTACCCGTGCATAGCAACGGGATTTTATAGCGACAGATAAGGGTGACAATTTCTGACCCGACACGAAACCCGACATGAAACTGACACGCAAATTAACATTCGAGTTAAGTCTATAATAGCTATTGGGTCGGGTTTGGGTCGACCCAACTAACCTGTTTAGTAAACAGGTCAGGTTGGGAATAAATTAAGCGGGTTGACCCGCTAACCGTTTATGATTTTTTTACTTAAATTAAAACTATTTTTATACGGGTTAAGTGTATTCCCCTGACTGTAATTTGATGTCCAAAATGCAATACAATCACAACACTAATCAATAAACTATAAAAAAAATGATTATCATATAGTAGGTCTAAAGTAATATATAGTAATATCTTTTGGAGACATGGACAGAACAACCGTTTTAGATTAAGAGCTCGGAACAACATGGACACCATATAAACTCAAGCATACCCACTTTGAATATTGTAGTCCAGTGTTGGATTCTTCTTAATAAGCTATCTTTTCTACGTAAAACACATATATATCGTGTTTCTACCCCGAGAATTATCCATTTCGACAGTAAAAAGAAACTAATAAACGCAGCAAAACACATTTTATTATATCAATTTCACCTCACTACAATAACTGATTAGTACTTTACCAAAATGAAAAGATTCCACCTGTAGATTTGCGATTGTCAATTTGTTATAGTAGATGTACATTACATGCATAATTATTGTTACTTTTGCGTTAATAGTAATAAATAAATAAATAAATAAACCTTGTACACTTTTCACGTAATTGTTCTATTCATATTGTAGTAATTTAATAATCTACCGGGCTATAATGCAAGTACGAGTTTAATGAGAACAAAAGAAAACATAGCTGCAATAGTTGCAAACATCCATCTCAATCAAAATTTCATGTATTATTCAATATAAAAAATATCATTCTAATTACAAGGATGCAAGCATAGACATAAAGTATGTGTTCCTATAGGACCAATCTTGCATTCAGCAGTGCCGCCGGCGTATGCCTTCGCACACTTGTCTTGGACAACATGGACACCATATAAACTCAAGCATACCCACTTTGAATATTGTAGTCCAGTGTTGGATTCTTCTTAATAAGCTATCTTTTCTACGTAAAACACATATATATCATGTTTCTACCCCGAGAATTATCCATTTCGACAGTAAAAAGAAACTAATAAACGAAGCAAAACACATTTTATTATATCAATTTCACCTCACTACAATAACTGATTAGTACTTTACCAAAATGCAAAGATTCCACCTGTAGATTTGCGATTGTCAATTTGTTATAGTAGATGTACATTACATGTATAATTATTATTACTTTTGCATTAATAGTAATAAATAAATAAATAAATAAATAAATAAATAAACCTTGTACACTTTTCACGTAATTGGTCTATTCATATTGTAGTAATTTAATAATCTACCGGGCTATAATGCAAGTACGAGTTTAATGAGAACAAGAGAAAACATAGCTGCAATAGTTGCAAACATCCATCTCAATCAAAATTTCATGTATTACTCAATATAAAAAATATCATTCTAATTACAAGGATGCGAGCATAGACATAAAGTATGTGTTCCTATAGGACCAATCTTGCATTCAGCAGTGCCGCCGGCGTATGCCTTCGCACACTTGTCTTGGCAACAACCTAGCGGACAATTAAGGCTGCACAAGTGATTGTTTCAACGCATGTCTTACCACCATCGGTAAAAATGCTTTCAGATGTCATCTCCCGTGCCATCATTGTACACATTTGTTGAGCAACTGCATTTCAAACATCAATACACATGATGCTACAATCAAAAGTAAATCAATATTGAGTATCACAATTCAAGAAAAATTACCTAGCAAACAAACGATGAGCAAGGTTTTATTAGTCATCATACTGTATGAATATCAATCTCTATCTCTAAAAGTGTTAGTCATACTTCCAAAAAATGAAAGATCACCATATCTCTATCTCTAAAAGTGAAATACTAAAGTGATAAAAAAGAGAAATATTGAACTATTAAATCAAGACTTCTTTGTAAAGCTAACTTCAATATTGAAATATTAAAGCAAACAATAACTTTTTACCCACAATCACATTAAGCTCTGTTGGGAAATAGTCATCATAGTCTGCTCCGGAGACTAAACTCCGGAGAGTTTGAAGACCAGATCATCAATCCAGTGTCATCAATGAAACGGGCGATTACTTTATACCTGCAATATCGATATTGGTAAAGTATTGCTGGAAATGGAGGCAAACATTATCGTTTTATTACGTAAAAAACTAAGAAAATATATAGAATTTAAATGGATTGAATTTACACATACCTGATTCCAACAGCAATGACGCCTTTGTGCACCTTGCAATTCCATAGCTGTGTCCTCTTCTAACATGCAAGGTAAGCCCATCCATGTTCGCGATGGATTTTGTGTATCCTCGCAAACAGAATACAATGGAACGGCTACAAAATGGAAGAATGAATTATAGTATGTGATTGGTAGGAATTATAGTATGTGATTGGTAGCTTTAAAATGAGGAATGCAAAAAGATTAAAAGTATAAACTTACATTATCAGTTTCACGTATCATGTCAGCCATGTTTTTGATGGCACCTTGAAAAAACTCTTCAGGGGTCAATTCCTTTTTCATAGGAGAGAATAGAGATATGGTGTATCATAACCATCTATCTCTTGGTACGTATAAACGTGTATATAACAGTCTTAGATTTAAAATGCCAAAACCTTAAGATCATCAAGCATAGGGTCGATGTCACACAACTGGGTCAAATTCAGTTCCATTTTTGAAGCTTTAAACATGAAAAATAATAAAGTTTCAGGGATAACAAATCAAATGAATACAAACAATGTGAATGCACAAATACATTAAAGATCTATATTATAACATTGCTCATAGCTATCATCTACCTTTTGTGTATACGTTAAAGAAACAGAAGATTAAATAATAAGATTAGTGGTGATCTTTGTAGATGATAGTCCAATTTATAGTGTGATGATTAGGTTAAAAAGTTAATTCAAAATTTAAATGTATGGGTGGATAACAAAGGAAACGATTTATGCATTCAAAATAATTTGCCGAAAATTAGGGGTGATTGTTACATTGTGATAAAAGCTTTCTGTTTTGCATTTAAATGTTTCCAAGGTTTCCAAATTTACTTTTTTCAAACATCGTTTCCTTCTTAAACTTGCCACAAATTGTTCCATATATCTATATCTATATATAATGTAATTAATACTCTTATTAAAACACCCCATTACTTAAAAGTACAATGATTTATTCACATTGCACAACCAATTAAAAAAATATCTACCAAATTAAATACAACAAATTAAAACATAAACCGGGTTGACCCAGGACGCTTCAAACCCGACGGGTTGACCCGGTTTAATTTGACCCGTTTTCGACCCAACCTAGCAAGTTGACCCGGTTTAAATCGACCCATTTTTTGACCGGAACGGTTCAACCCGTTGAACTACCCGGGTCGAACCGGGTTTCAAAACATTATCCATTACTTAAAAGTACAATGATTTATTCACATTGTATAAAATGTTTAATTTAAACCGTTTTCAACCCAACCTATCAAGTTGACCCGGTTTAAATCAATCTAGTTTTTACCCGGAACGGTTCAACCGGTTGAACCACCCGGGTTGAACCGGGTTTCAAAACATTATGTTAAATTCCCAAATCTTCAAACTTTTATTGTTGTTCGTTTATAACCTATAAACTTTTTTTATCAATAAACTATATGTCGATATAAAATCCCGTTGCTATGCACGGGTACTCGTCTAGTTATTCTATATATATGAGTTGCCATGCATGTAGCATTTGACAGTAATTTTTATGTTTATATATATGGTATTGATTTCCATGCATGACAAAGTCAAGATTCAACATTTCGTTAACTTTTGATACGTATTTTTAGAAGATCTCATAACTCACGACAATCACTCTTAAGAGTTCACTTTTAGTTGCCTTGTTTATAATTTCAATATTTCAAGATTCAAGATTGACCAATTTCAAGAGTTCACTTTTCAAGTTTGACCAAATTTGCTTTATAGGTAGTTAAGATAATCAGTTATATGTCAATAAACTTTTAATGCTGTGTCCTAATATATCTCCATATATCTACACATGTCATTTATATGCAATAGGATATACTCACTTTGTGATTAATGACTCAAAATGATATATTTTCAAGCAATTACCCCTTTACAAAATCTAATTTCTTGTAATTAGAAGTTAATGCAACGATCTGTTATCAGATCTTACTTCAAATAAGACACCTTGGAACACCTTTTCGATCCACAACATAATGCTGTATTTGAATCACTAGTTATAATGCCCGCGCACGCGCGGTTTTTTTTTTAAATTTTTTTTGAATCATATATTTTTATTTATTAAAAAACAAATAATTTAATCTTTGTTTTGTTTGATTTATGATGTTTAATTATACTTTTTTATTATTAAAGATAATTATTTAAAAATTTTAATTATATTGTTAATTGCATCTTATCTATATTTTTTGTATTTATTTTCTACTTGTGTTATAGATAAATATAAAATGTTACTTAATAAAAAAATAATCTTTTTCTTTAAATAAAATTATTACTAAATAAGGTATGATTTGATTTTTTTGAAATGAAAAAGTCCCACTTGAAGTTTTGTTTTATTATATAAAAGATTTCTAACATTGGAATTAAGAAGAATACTACTTAGATGAATATTTAAATAATTATGATTTGAATCGAAATTGTTAAATTTCAAATCTCTCACTTAACTTGCATTATCATCTATGGTAATCACTTAATTATTTGAGGAGAGTTATTTTAAATATCATACTTTTTTTACATATCAAGGGACTCATCTTCACAATTCATATAAAAAGAAATCAATGGCTGAGATTAAAAACATTTTAATATTTCACATATTTTTTATAATTTAAATATCTCTTAAACCGTTAATTGTTAAGCGAAAATAATTACACCATCGCGACGAGCATTTAATTATCTTTCTATAGACGAGCACTTTGATATACTTTCGACAAAAAAAAAAAAAAAAAATCGTTTTTTTTTTGTTACTGAAATTTGTATGAAAAAAATCACATGTTATATATCATATATGATATGTAATATCACATGTGATATTAGTGTTAAATCACATGTGATATGTATTATCACATGTGATATGTAATATCACATGTGATATTAGTGTTAAATCACATATGATTTTTTCATGAAAATTTCAGTAATGAAAAAAAACACGAAAAACACGAAAAAAAAATAATTTTGTCAAAAGTATATCAAAGTGCTTATCTATAGAAATATAATTAAATGCTCGTCGTAACGGTATTTTTTTTTTCGTTTAACGATTAACGGTTTGAAAGATATTAATATTTGAAAAAAAAAAATGATGAAAGTGAGTTTTTTAAATTGTTGAGATTAATCTCATCCATTAGATCAAATAAAGAAGGAGGGTGGAGATTAATCCCATGTAAAAACAAATTGGTACTCAAATGATCTTAAAATCAATTATTTAACGTTTGATATTTTATTTCTGTCGAATAAAAAAATCATCATGAGTTGATATTTGCATATTAAGTGTCCTACATTTGTTGTCTTTAAAGTTCAATATCTAATATGAATCTTAATAACATATGAAGATCATATTTTCTGAATGGTGTTTATTTATATACTCCCTCCGTCTTAAATTCATTGTCCACTATTGACTTTTTTAGTCTTTCTTCTTCAACTTTGACCTTAAATATTTTTGTGAGTGTTATATAATATTTGATGCAAAATATATAAATAGATTGTGTTTTAAGTGTACTTTTCAATGGAAATATAATAAAAAAATATATATTTATGTTCAAAGTTGAACCATTTTGACTTTGAAAATTCAAACTGGACAACAATTTTGGGACGGAGGGAGTAATCATCTCATGATTATATTCTTTTTAAACTTACTTTAATAATCACAAAGAGATTAAATAATACTACCTCCTTCTCAAAATTATTGTCAAAAGACAAGAATTACATAGTTTAATAAAAGTGAGATCACTTTTCTTTTCATCCACTTAAAGAGAATATTCCCCTACAATATTCTCTAGTTTTTACTTAAAAAGGAAAATGTATAATTATTTTAAGACATCCCAAAATAGAAATGTGGACAATAATTTTGAGACAGAGGGAGTATATCATTTTGCTTATGAAACATAAATACTCATTAACTAGATTCATAGTAAGTTAATTATGGTTTAGAACCATAGTTGTGTTTTAGTTAATTGTATAGTTATGTTTTAGTTAGTTGTATAACTTAGCAAAAAGAATTATCTTATTAATTGATTCAAATTCAATTAATCACTGTTCATAACTTTTCAAACGTTGTGGTCTCATATTGATCATAAGTTATTCGTACACTAAATGTTATTGAATCGTGTATAATCTGGAGAGAAGTTAGAGAGAGATGTGAAAGGTGCACACATATGGGAGAAAAACTTCTCTTTAACACTTGTCTCACACACTAGACATTGTGTGTAGCAGGGTATTTAAACCCTTATTACATTTCGTGTAATTATCTCAACTGTAAGCTAATTACAAAGTAGACCCTAAGCTATTACGTTATGATCATTACTTTCTAAAGCTAACAATGTCCCCCTAAGGGATGATGTAACACCCCCAAAATTTGGTTTAGCGGAAGCATACATGTTTGGGTGCTACTAAACTGGTATCACAACACAAAGTACAAAGAACGGTTTTACCTCAACCGTTTAAAAGAAATCTTTATATTCAAAAGTATTTTGTTTACAACGTTCCAAAAACAGTGTGAAAATATAAGCCCATAAAAGAAATAAAGCGGTCCCAAATACATCAGAGTCATCTATGACCATGCCGTGCCATGCCAAAGCCTCCAACAGTAAGTTATCGCTTTAAACCTGAAAATACATGCTAAAGTGTCAACACGAGGTTGGTGAGTTCATAGGTTTGTATAAATAGTAATTCAGTATAAAAGAAACATGAGTTCGAATAAGCTTGATGTCCATTGTGTCACGTACAATGTCATGAAAATAGGGTTTACTTTCAAGTAAATGCAGTAATGTGGACCACAAGGTTAAACGTTTGCTTGACCGTTACATTCGGTCATGATCACATATAAGCTGACCGGTACATTCGGTCATGTATGTACATAGCAAGTTGACCAGTTCATTTACCAGGTTGGCCAGTTCATTTGCCAGGTATAATCGTTTAAAGTACTTGTGTCCGTATGTAAAGTAGTCACATGTGTAAAGATAAACACAGAATGCATTCAAATAACCAAATCAAGTATTCAGTCAAACAGAAAAGTTTGCGTAAACAATTCGCGTATCCAAGTAAACAAGCATTGAGTTTAGTTAAAAACGAGCATGTATTCTCCCCCAAAACAGTTATAAAACGAGTAAAAATAGGGGGTCATGAACTCACCTCAGATTGTAGAAACGCAAACAACACAAATGTCACGACTGACACAACTGGCATCTAGAGCAAACCACAACGGTAACAAGAGATATAGGCACAACGGTACGAGGTCGGCACAACCTAATATGTATATAGTTATCTCAGAATATGTCTCGTAAAGTAAAAAAGTTTTCAAAAGACAAGCGTCTTAGTTTTCGTGTTTTAAATGTTTTGACTCCTTTGAAAAAGGTTTTATGTGTGACCATGCGCTCGCGTATTTCTTGCTTGTTGTGTGGTACGTACATTTTAAAAGTAGTTTATTAGAAAGACTTTTGGTGATGGCTCGTGGTGAAAGTGTATGGTGAGAGTTTGTACAACGGAACATCCGTACGTTGTATTCATCGTTACAATTCATAAGTAATATATATGTATATAGCTCATATATATATATATATATATATATATATATATATATATATATATATATATTAGGTAAAGTTTATAATTATGTATTTAATTAATTAAAATTAATTAAACATGCTTTGAGAAAATAATATAACAATAGAGTAAGTGGAGGAATATTATATTATAAATATTATTTATAATATAATTTTAATTATAAGTATTTGAAATAAATACCTTGTAGTTAGAGAACTATGTAAGTGTAAGTATTTTAGCAAAATACTCTAAGTGTTATAATTTTTAGAAAATTTGGGCATGACCCGTTCGTTTATTCAACGTTTCCATATTTTCTCAATGTGACAAAATTCCTCAACTAAACCGTCTGTTAGCTCTATTTGCAAACATTAGTACGTAATATATATAATACGCACTATTAATATAGTTATCGATATAATTCGTACTACGTTATGAAAATAGTCATTGCAAGTTCAAATATATGTCAAAACTCATTTTCGTCACCCAAAATGTTTGTTGGGCCTAAAATTCACTATTGGGCCCATTAGTCCAAAATTGGCCCAAACCATTTAGCCCGATTTAAGTTACGATATATATATCGTTATAAGTCCAAATTAATTTTTATACATCCGATAACGAAATTTGGTCAAAATGTCAAAGTTGGAAAAATATTAGTTGGGTTCGGCCCAACTGCCACCGAACACTCATTGGGCCCAAAATATTATCCTTGGCCCAAAAATCAATTTAGTGGTCATAATTACTTAACGAACTAAAATTAAACGTAATTAACACTTATAATTAAGTCGTTAATCTCAAAAGTCAAGTTGGGTCAAATCTTGCACCCTTCGACCCAAAATAGTTATATTTGGCCAAAAATGAATTATTTCACCAAAAATCGCATTTTTACTAATTAATTGTAATTAGTTACGGTAAATTCGACATATGCTCTAATATAATCTTTCAAGTAAAAATTTCACCATTTCGCCACTTGAGCCAAAATTTTATGTTTTTCAAAACCCCAATAATTTCATATTTTTAATTGTGGCCGATTTATGTATATACACTCAAAAGTGTATATTTCGTCTTAAACTCGCGTAATTAGCATAAATTACATTTGTATTATCAAACTAGTACCACAAGTAACAAGATTTACCACATAAGCAAGAAATATTTTAATGACTATGAAAACTTCATAAAATTCGAGCTAGATGCATGCACACATCAATTTATATCTTTTTCAATTTAGCAAAATATATACATTTAGCACTTGGTAATACCATTAAACATCACAAGAACATAATAAGAACAAGATTAGAAAAGTTTGGGTGATAGCTTACAAAGATAGTGTTTGTACGTGGCTAGGCAAGACCAAGAACACCACAAATTGCACCAAATTTACCCAAATCACGTTCCGATTAACCCAAAACTCTTGAATTTAATACCCAATTAACTTGAACTTCAAAAATTATTTGTGGATCTTGAATTTATTGCAAAGTTTCGGCTAGAGAGTGTTTGAGAAGATAAGATGATGAAAATTTTGATCTAGGCATGTGTTTACCCTTTATGTAAGTATATAGAACTAGTTTTAGTAATAAACTTTGGGTAAAAGGGTGCACCAAGGATTATAAGGTGATTTGCATGTGTTTTATTTGTGGGAGAGTTAGGTGGCCGGTTATAGGATCCAAGGAAGGGATCAAATAAAGATTTTACTCCCCGTTGGTGCATCGTGTGTCGGTTTAAGCTTAAACGTAACCGAAATGTCCCGGTTTGACGTTTTTGGACACGTATACGTAAAATAAAGTTTTTAGCCACATTTTGGTCAGAAATGTAATAAAATGTCATTACTGACTCAAAAATATATTTACTTGACTTTTACCATAGGTACTGTTGTGTCGGTTCGCATGCGGCGTTGTTTTTCAGAAAATGTGAGAAAGCTCTCAGTAAATTGGATTAATTTATGTTTACTGACAAAAATAGACTATTTTAATGATGACCGTAAGCTACATTGTACAGGACAGCTCCCGAAAATGTTTAGAAATGCTCAAAAATATCCATTTACGCATAGAAATGCCCAAATTAGCTATAATAAATAATTATTTATTATTAAAATTAGTCTGGAAAATTCCGGTTTGTTACAGATGATCATTCAGATCTATGCCTATACCGTAGATCTCTTGGATGTCTTCGAGCTTCGACGTTCTGCTCAAGCCTTCCCGTTGACTCCAAGAAATCTAATCGATCAGGATCATGATCATGATCATGATCATGATTATGATTAGATACCAGGTCTCATAGATTATTAGTTGGTTCGATATAGAGAGCTAAGGACAAGAATGAGACCTTTGAGGTTTCAAGATCAGAGTAATATGGCTGCTTACACGTTTGATGTAGCAGAGGAAGAAGACACTCGTGAACCATTGACATACCAGGAGGCAGTTTCTTGTGAAGACAATTCTAAGTAGAAAGATGCCATGGAAGTAGAGAAGGATTCTATGAAGAAGAAGAAGACCTGGGTGTTAGTAGATCATCCAGTTGGGCAAAAGCTGGTGAGCTGAAAATGGTTGTTCAAGATAAGGAAGGGATTAAAGGTGTTCAAAAGCCTAGGCACAAGGCACAGTTTGTGGCTTGTGGATTCACACAGAGGGCAATATTGACTACAATGAAGTATTTTCTCCGGTAGTTAAACACACATCTATCCAGGTTATACTTGCATTAACTGCATGTAGAGTTATGAGCTAGAGTAGCTAGATGTAAAGACAATATTTTTACATTGGAATCTTGAAGAAGTAATCTACATGAGGCAGCCACTAGGATATGAAAAAGGTAACAATGCATGTTTGTTAAAAAGTCTCTTTATGGTTTAAAGTAGTCACCTAGGCAATGCTATAGGAGGTTTGATGAGTACATGCTGAGTAACGGGTTCAAGCTAGGCAGTTACGATAGCTGCACATATTACAGGAGTTATGCACCAGATCGGTATATCCAACTATTGTTATATGTAGACGATATGCTGATTGCTTGCTTGTAAGAGCAAGGTTGAGATTGCGTCTACCAAGTATTTGCTTAAAAAGGAGTTCGACATGATGGAGCTCGGAGAAGCAAAAAAGATTCTTGGTATGGAGATCATCAAGGATCGAAGTCACAAGATTCTGAGGGTGTCACAATTCGGGTATGTTTCTAAGGTTTTAAATAATTTTAGAATAGACAATTGGAAATCGGTTCAGATACCATTGGGTGGGCACTTCAAGCTGTCATTGAAGGATTGTCCGGTTAAGGATTGTGATGTTGAGAGAACGAGTAGGTTGCCGTATGCAAATGCGGTTGGGATCTTAATATACTTGATGGTGTACACGAGGCCAGACATAGCGTATGTGGCAAGTGTAGGTAGTAGATATTTGTCAAATCCAAGGAAAATCATTAGGAAGTAGTGAAGTGGATTATGATATATATCTGGGGCACTGCAAACGTGGGTTTGTTTTATGGGACATATCATGGTAACCACGTGGACGTAACAAGTTTTGTTGATTCAATCTGCGCTAAGGATCTGGATAAAAGTAGGTATATCACTTGTTACACATTTTTAGTACAGGGATGTGTTGTAAGTTGGAAGGCAACGCTACAACACGTGGTGGCTCTTTCAACTACAAAGGCGAAGTATATGACCCTTACGAAGTTATTTGGCTAAGGAGACTCTTGGAAGAGTTAGGCGTGGAGCTTAACACAATAGCGGTTAACTTTGATAATTAGGGTGCGATTCACTTATCGTAGAATCAGGAGGACTAAGCACATCAATGTGCGTTATCACTTTATCAAAGAGGTCTTGGAAGCAAAGACGGTTGAAGTTCTGAAGCTGGGAACTAAACACAATGTTGCAGTTGCCTTGACGAAGGTGGTACCTGAACTCAAGTTTCACTACTGCTTGGAGTTTATGAGTGTTGGTATAGGCAAATGATGCGTGGTTTTGCGACCTTACAACAGGTTTTACCTCTCGAGGGATCTCAAGAGGCTTACAACCCCACCAGGCAGTGTACCTGACCGATGTAGTATAGTGAAGTGGTAAGTACGGGGGATTGATCGTTCAACTCAAAGAATAGTATTCGTTAGGATTGAAATTTATCTACTAGGTCTAGAGATGAGGGATAATTCTTTTTTATATTTTTATATTTAAAGGAAAGCAAGTGAAATCTCGGTTTGGAAGAAGGGGCGGAATTAGTTGCTAATCAACTAACCCAAAAGCTACTACTTTAACTAATGTGCAGGAAAGTAAACTAGGGTTCTACAAGGGAAGTGAAGCATGTCTACCTATGATGTATTACTCCTTGCTAGCTATCCAATTCTACCTATTGAGTTGTCACACCTTGTTTTAATTGACGGGTTGCATTCCTTAATACCATTCGTGGGGGTGTGTACAAACTTCCCCAACTCTATAAGCTCCTACTTCACTCCTATGTCGAGCCGGCTAAGAAGCTCCTAACATGGGATCACTAGAATTCGCTCATGCATTAAATACAACCATATAACCGTAGTACACCTTGGTTCATGTTTCTTAAGACGTTCAAGCAAGTTACCGTATAGGAGGTTAGCCAGTTTTCTTAAGCCTAACATCGATATCACCCAATCAAAACAATAAACAATAGGAAGCAAGAATTATAAACTAAACCAACTAGATCTATTGAAGTTGTCACGCCTTAATTGATGGAGATAGACACACACATCAACAAGAAATCAATAAGATCTAATTAGTTATACACAAGTTTCACACAATCATAGGTAAACACTAGGTGATTTAGCAAAACATAATCAATGAAGAACAAGCAACAATAATAATGGAAGACATAATTAAGATAGAATCAACACACCAATACAAGATGTTTATGGATTGATTAAGACCCTCTAAGTTGCTGGAAAAACACCTACCCTAACCCTAGAATCGGACTTAGGGTTTGGGGCTTACAAATAATGATGTTATGATGTTGTATTTATAGGCAATGTTTATGTCGGCAAGGCTTGACGGCATCACCTTATACACTTGACGGCGTCAACTTCCCTTTTTCACCAAATTGTAGATCTTTTCGTCCTCTTCGCGTGGCCTTTTGAATCACCCAAATCCGAGTTCGTATGAAGATTTTATGGCCAAAACAGTGACAGCTACTCCGCGCGCAAGTTATGATTGTCTTGATTAACTTGTGACGGTTCCACTTTGGTTTCTTCTCGTGCAAGAATTCTTTCTGACGTCGTCACTCTTTATCATATGACGCCGTCAGGTTGAATCCTGACACCGTCACTCTTTAAATTCCAAAATCCCATTCTGGCCCGTCAAGGAAAAACTTCATATCCACCTCTTTTGTCCTAGCTTGACGCCGTCACCTCACAAGCCGTGACGCCGTCAGGTACTGTTACAGTATAATTTGGAGACTTTGTCGTTTTCTTCACTTTTATGCTTCAAAAACGTCCAAAATGCTTCCTTTTCCAGATTTCTTCTCCAAAGTACCTAAAATGACAAAAGGAACGATTTAGGGCAATATTTGATCAAATAATTATGATTTAGGCCTTAAATGACCCCCCAAAAGCGGTACACTTTTCGCCTCATCAGCAAATATAAAGCCTAAGGTGGAAATTGTTATATTTTTAGTCTTTATATTAGCTTATTAATAAGTCTAGAGGTCTTAGTGTTAAGTTTAGTTTGTTATTAATCAAGTAAAAGTAGGATAACATAAAGGGTCATTAGGCAGGGCCGACCCTAGGGGTGGGCGAGGCAGGCGACAACCCAAGGCATCAAACAAATAGAGGGCATCAAATTTTTGGTAGTTGTTTATTGATTTTGTGTTGATGGTAAAACAATGATAAATATGATGCCTAAAATAAGAAGGTACAAGTAAATAAAGAAATTAAAGAAACGTTTGAGCCGCTGGAAACGAATGAACCGCCGTAAAGAAAAAACAGGAAGACGAAGATATGTGGAGTAAAAAGGAGAGTACTTTTTTTGTCTTAGTCGCATACGAAATAAAATATTTATTTAATTATGTTTTTCTTTTACATTTACAACTTTTGCTATATTTTAGTTTTAACACCTTTTAGTTGCAGGAGTTTTGGTTTTGGACGGATATTTGGATTTTTGCATAAAGATATCAAATAATTATTATTACATTACTAATTGAGTGTTTGTTTAAGCTTGTAAGTAGGTTTATAAGCTTATTTGATTTCAGCTTATATTTCAAAAGCTCCAATTTTCCGGCTTATTTTGAGGTTTATGAGCTTATATAAGTTTTCATATCATAATAAACTTATATAAGCCCACAAGTCAAAACACAAATAAGCTTATTGGCCACAAATAATCAGAAAAATTGGGGGTTATGAAACATAAGCCAAAACACAAATAAGCTTATAAGCCACGTATAAGCTTAAACAAACACCCCCTAATTTAAAAGAGTACTACTTTAGTGCTATCTCTTAAATAATAAGAGAAGATGCTAGCTAATCAAACCAATAGATTTTTTAATTGATTAATAAAAGAGCTTAATTTTAAATCAACATGTACATTGTTATTTATAAATATTGATATCGGTATAGATTAAATTTATGTATTTTCATGTTATTGTAGAGTACTTTTTTTAGCAAATGTCAACTATGACAAGATAATTGATAGATTTGCTTCAAGAAACGCATGAATACATCGTTTTAGGTGATATATATGGAGCTTGATATAGGTGGAGTACTTAATAAATAAAATCTGCTAAGGGGATGAGCCGCCTAGCTTAATCGACTAGGTTCCAAACCCCTAAAAGATCGTTAGTGTTTTGTTTATAAGGGGCATATTATAGTCGGCTCGCCGCAAACATCAAAAATCCAGGACCGGCCATGGGGGAAGGGATTCGTCACGTCATTCTTTCATGCTTTAATCAAACATTATCTTGCCACTACAAAACAGAGCATGTTTTTACACATTTAAATGATGATATCTCCACGCCTAAGAGTGTGTAGAATTGTAAAGTCCACATTTGGATCTTGTGTGGAGATTTTGTGCGTCACAAAATTTGTCACTCCTAGAAATGTGGATACATTACATGACTCTCACACTAAAAAATGTGGATAAAATCTCTAATTACACGTTTTAAAATGTGGAAAGGCCTTAAGAGTTCACGCACATGAGTGTGGACAATCATAAAAACTCCACACTTTTAAATGTGGACAACAATAAAAACTCCACACTTTCAAATGTGGACAATTAAAAAAACTCCACGCTTTATGGTGTTGACAAACAAAATGAATGTCATTTTAAAAAATTTACATATATTACCCTCCAGCTTTTCAAGTTTTACGTTATAATCCATGTAGTTTGCTGCAAACTAGTAAACTGCAAATCGACTAATTCAACGCAATAACATAGATTCAAAACAACTAAATCATTGATCCAATTTATGTATAAATTTGACTACAAAAGGTACATCCAACCAAAAGGTCACTAATTCATTGTAATAACAATCGTTGAAACAATCCAGAAGAAAGCGTTGAAACATCGTTGAAACAATCCAGACTAAGAGCAGTAGTTCAAAGAAGAAGGTACATCTTGTTTGCCCTGCGCCACCTTAAACTGCCACACCTGAAGAAATGAAGTTGTATCAAGAAGATACTGACCCTTAAGCTAAAGTCTTTTCCATCACAAAAGACTGTGAGATTGGTATGTGTTAATTCACATTCCTTTTCATGGCCAAATACTGACCCAAATAGACTAATAATGCTAACAAATGCCAAAGAAATATGGGTTTTTGTGTTTGTGATCGTGCAGGTACGGATATTTCACAAAAGGACAAAAATCAAGCAAAACCGGCAAAAACGAGCACGAGAGTGGAAAAGTCAAAGCTGGTAATTCAGAATGTCAAAGAAAGTCCCTGAAGATGCTTAAAGTTTCAAGAATAGTCCCTGATCAAAGTTTGAAGAATTATTCACTTTCAATCCCTGAAGTTTCATCAATTATCAAAACTAGTCCCTTGAAGAGATTTATGGAAGAAAAGACAAAAGATGACAACATTGGTCCTCAGAGAATCAGGGAATTATAACAAAGGTCCTTGGATCACAAAATTTGGAAAATGGCAGAATTTGTCCTTGTGATTTTAGAAATTACAAAAATAGTCCTTGTGGTTTACTAAGCCTAAATTACTAAATCTTAAAACACAAACCTGTCCAAATAATATAAACCCAAAACAAATCCAAGTCCAACCCAACATCTTTCCACTTAAATCAAAAATCCCAAAGCCCAATCCCCATTTTTATTAAACCTGGCCCACCATTCCCTTCCTCACCCACGGTTAAAATAAAATAAAAACAATAAAAAAAATCTTTCCCGCCCTTTTTTACCACTAACCCAGAATCCCCCAAACCATAAGAACCCTAATTTACCCGATCTTCAAATTACTCAAAATTACTCCAATTCAACAATAATTACTCAATCATTTGTGTTTCTAGAAGATATCCCACGTGCACTGAGCATGTCAGAGAGAATGTATTTGCACGAATGGACACTTGGCAGGGTCTATGATGCGCGTTGATTGAGAAACCGTCCGTTAGCTCTATTTGCAAACATTAGTACGTAATATATATAATACGCACTATTAATATAGTTATCGATATAATTCGTACTACGTTATGAAAATAGTCATTGCAAGTTCAAATATATGTCAAAACTCATTTTCTTCACCCAAAATGTTTGTTGGGCCTAAAATTCACTATTGGGCCCATTAGTCCAAAATTGGCCCAAACCATTTAGCCCGATTTAAGTTACGATATATATATCGTTATAAGTCCAAATTAATTTTTATACATCCGATAACGAAATTTGGTCAAAATGTCAAAGTTGGAAAAATATTAGTTGGGTTCGGCCCAACTGCCACCGAACACTCATTGGGCCCAAAATATTAGCCTTGGCCCAAAAATCAATTTAGTGGTCATAATTACTTAACGAACTAAAATTAAACGTAATTAACACTTATAATTAAGTCGTTAATCTCAAAAGTCAAGTTGGGTCAAATCTTGCACCCTTCGACCCAAAATAGTTATATTTGACCAAAAATGAATTATTTCACCAAAAATCGCATTTTTACTAATTAATTGTAATTAGTTACGGTAAATTCGACATATGCTCTAATATAATCTTTCAAGTAAAAATTTCACCATTTCACCACTTGAGCCAAAATTTTATGTTTTTCAAAACCCCAATAATTTCATATTTTTAGTTGTGGCCGATTTATGTATATACACTCAAAAGTGTATATTTCGTCTTAAACTCGCGTAATTAGCATAAATTACATTTGTATCATCAAACTAGTACCACAAGTAACAAGATTTACCACATAAGCAAGAAATATTTTAATGACTATGAAAACTTCATAAAATTTGAGCTAGATGCATGCACACATCAATTTATATCTTTTTCAATTTAGCGAAATATATACATTTAGCACTTGGTAACACCATTAAACATCACAAGAACATGATATGAACAAGATTAGAAAAGTTTGGGTGATAGCTTACAAAGATAGTGTTTGTACGTGGCTAGGCAAGACCTAGAACACCCCAAATTGCACCAAATTTACCCAAATCACGTTCCGATTAACCCAAAACTCTTGAATTTAATACCCAATTAACTTGAACTTCAAAAATTATTTGTGGATCTTGAATTTATTGCAAAGTTTCGGCTAGAGAGTGTTTGAGAAGATAAGAAGATGAAAAATTTGATCTAGGCATGTGTTTACCCTTTATGTAAGTATATAGAACTAGTTTTAGTAATAAACTTTGGGTAAAAGGGTGCACCAAGGATTATAAGGTGATTTGCATGTGTTTTATTTGTGGGAGAGTTAGGTGGCCGGTTATAGGATCCAAGGAAGGGATCAAATAAAGATTTTACTCCCCGTTGGTGCATCGTGTGTCGGTTTAAGCTTAAACGTAACCGAAATGTCCTGGTTTGACGTTTTTGGACATGTATACGTAAAATAAAGTTTTTAGCCACGTTTTTGTCAGAAATGTAATAAAATGTCATTACTGACTCAAAAATATATTTACTTGACTTTTACCATAGGTACTGTGGTGTCGGTTCGCATGCGGCGTTGTTTTTCAGAAAATGTGAGAAAGCTCTCAGTAAATTACGAAACTTGTCAGTAACTATCCGAAATTGATTAACTTATGTTTACTGACAAAAATAGACTATTTTAATGATGACTGTAAGCTACAATGTACAGGACAGCTCCCGAAAATGTTTAGAAATGCTCAAAAATATCCATTTACGCATAGAAATGCCCAAATTAGCTATAATAGCAGGGTACCCGCGCAATGCGGCGGCGGGTACCCTGTGACAAATTTTGTGGCGAGCAAATATCGTTCGTTTATACATTTTTTCTAACAATAATTTTATGAGAATGATAATTTTTAATTAAAATAACTATATTCGGCATTTTTTTCAGCTTGAGAGTTTTTTCGGCTTCAGAGTTTTCTTTGTTTTTTCTTGGGCCAGAATTCGGATAGTATTTTTGCTTAGCCCAAAACCACTTTATAAAAAAAAAAACAAAAACCCAGCACCAATCTACTAACAAATGTTACTAACCCTATATCTCCTAAACAACCCTAAATCCACAAAACAAAGCCACCCCACTTCTCCTTTTGTAAAATCCAACGCCAACCACTTCACCAAACTTCACCCTCTTTTCTTTCTTTCTTAACCGAATGACAAACAAAGTTCGAGTGGCTTCAAGATCTTTTATAACAAAGGTCCAAGGTAGTTTTCCTTTGTTTTTTTTTTTCCATTTTCTAAGGTCGATGATTGGTTGTAGAGATCTTTAAAGATCCGTTCTTGAAACTAAATAACAACCCTAGATCTTCTGTTCTTGTTTTTTTTCGATGAACGAACCAAATAAATAATTAAACAAATTTGTTTGGTTATTTCTTTATAAGTTTCGGAAATTTAAAAGAAGATGAGCTTCTCATAGATAAAACTGAGATCTTTGTTTTATTTTTTATTTTTTTTCGAGTCTTCGTGTGGTTAGATTGTGTCTTGAGGAGGGTGCGATTAGGATAGTATATGATGTTGTTTGATAAGTGCTACGGTTGTGGTTATTTGATGTTAACGTGAGACGGATTTAGGAGAAAAAAATAACGGCAATGTAAATAAAACGTCCGGCAAAAAAAATTGGGCCAACACACCGGGTTGTTTCGTTCTTGTTTGAAGTAGGATGTAGATTGTCACTGGATCTCGAATTTTTGTTTTGGTGATGGTTCTTTTGGAAGCTTAATTATATTGTACATTGTGGTTAAATTGTTGTATTTTTGGGTGAATGGGTGTTTTTAATAGTGTATTAAACTATTAATTGTATTAGATGAGTAGTGTTTTTAAGTTTTATGTGTGCTTTAAGTACTTGTAAATAATGTTTAAATACTTGTAATTTTTTGTGTAGGGGTGTTTTTAATGCTATTAATGTAGAATTGATAGAATTTTGGTCTGAATTTGCCTCCATGCATAAAGTGTTGTACACTATGCTTAAAGTGTTGTAAGTCTAAAAATTTTTTGCATTAAAGTGTTGTACACCATGCATAAAGTGTTGTAAGTCTGAAATTTTTTGGAGAGAGAGTCTTTCCTACATTATAAGTAGTATATATAAATAATTATTTATTATTAAAATTAGTCTGGAAAATTCCGGTTTGTTACAGTCTCACCTCCTTAAATGGAATCGCGTCCTCGCGATTCAATTCAAGTTACCCATTACGGTCAAGAAGAGATGAGTATCTACGCACGGGTTTCAGTTTATGTTATCCGATAAAATGGTGTCTGGGAAGAGATGTTGGTACCCACAACCGATTTGAGTCTTACCGGATGGTAAGGGCTCCTCTTGTCTGTGGTAGAGTAATACATAATTATTTGCTGTAAGCTTTGCAGTTAAGTTAACTGATGCGACTTTAGAAGACTCGTAATTTCAGTAAAAGCAGTTTTTAAGCATGGTGTGTATAAGATGATTTCGCAAAAGTTACCATTTAACCACTCCTTGTTATGCAAAAATTTGATGAAGTTTGACTAGAAACTTTTAACGCATCGAAATGGGTAAATAGTTCACCATGTGATTTTAGAACAGTTTATAAAACGGTTTGTAAAACAGTTGATAGAACATCAAGAAATCAGTTTATCATTTGCATGATAGTAGCAAAATTGTAGTTTGGTTCATAATATCGTAGCAGGACAACAAACCGGTTTATAAAATCGTTAGCGAAATGATTTGCAAAACAGTTTACAGAACAACGGGAACAATTCGCTGTTTAGAATATAGTAGTAAGGTTGAAGTTTTGACTTCATGAAGTAGCAGTAAAACGTCTGTAGAGTGACCCAAAATGGTCAGTAGAGTAATCAAAAATAGCTTGCATGGTATTAGCGACACGGTTTATTATCTTATAAGAGGGTGGCAAAGATAACTGGTATTTCGAGATACGAGTGAAGGATTTGGTGGCTGTCACAAAGAACGCGGTTCAGGATACTCCTTAAGGTCTTAAGGTTATTGTTGGTCATAGAATCTCCGCTGAGTGGAGGGTATAGCAAGTTCAGAGTACGACTCTGAAGGAGGATGTTGATTGCTACTAGTAATCTATTGGTTGACCAAGTAATGTACATTCTACTTCACGCGGAAGGAACAACATCGATTGAGAGGGATGAACCAAATCGATTGAGCATAAGGTTTGGGGTAGAGGTGACTGTAACAAGACCGCAAACAAAGCAAGGTTTAAATAGATAAGCAATCCAAATTCAAACATAGCCGAAACGCTCCAATAAATTCAAATGAGTTTGGGTTTATCACAACATCAAACAAGTTAAAATAAGCAACTCGAATTCAAACTGTGACCAATCGGGTCTAATACGCCTCGATGCAAAACATGATTAGATGGCGACGAGCAAGTATTCCATATGAGCAGAAAAGTATAGCGATTCCAAGAGTATTACGACTCGTGAAGTATTGTGATGCCAGTGTGTTGTGATTGCTATCATGTTGTGTGCAGATGTGAGTGTTCATGTCATACATGCTTATGTATACACACATAGATTTTATCATTCTCGTAATCAAAAAAAATTCAACGACATAATTCTATTATAACTACTCCAAGTATCGCAAAGTTCACCTCTGTGTCGGACATAGGTGATCAGGCTATGTCCCATTGTCCCTGGCTGAATATAGGTGATCAGTCTATATTCACCCGAGGTTCAATGAACTTTAAAATACTCAGCTCAGTTACGCTAGTACTATGTCACTTACTTTTAAAAGCTGTTTAGAAAGACTAAAGCAAGTGTCCACGCTCGAGGACGAATGATGAGATTATGTAGAGAAAAGCGCGTAATGCTGCGATAAGTACGATATGTATGCATAAGTATGTCGAAGATACTTATAGTATATAGTGAAAATAAATGGATATACCCATCCAATAATAAAGCACACATCTCATCAAATATATTAGTAATCAAAATTACAAATGAGGCATCAGCTTGGCAGGCAGGCACGTGGCGGTCATAGGGTTAAGTTTTCGCAAAAGTAGTTATAGTCTAGGTTTTAAAAATACCCAGTTCTCTATAACCAAGGCTCTGATACCAATATGTAACACCCCCAAAATCTGGTTTAGCGGAAGCATACATGTTTGGGTGCTACTAAACTGGTATCACAACACAAAGTACAAAGAACGGTTTTACCTCAACCGTTTAAAAGAAATCTTTATATTCAAAAGTATTTTGTTCACAGCGTTCCAAAAACAGTGTGGAAATATAAGCCCATAAAAGAAATA
This sequence comes from Artemisia annua, assembly GCA_014162995.1. Lineage (NCBI taxonomy): Eukaryota > Viridiplantae > Streptophyta > Magnoliopsida > Asterales > Asteraceae > Artemisia > Artemisia annua. The sequence goes on along the minus strand of LBNU01037015.1, from coordinate 357 downwards.
AAGCGGTCCCAAATACATCAGAGTCATCTATGACCATGCCATGGCATGCCAAAGCCTCCAACAGTAAGTTATCGCTTTAAACCTGAAAATACATGCTAAAGTGTCAACACGAGGTTGGTGAGTTCATAGGTTTGTATAAATAGTAATTCAGTATAAAAGAAACATGAGTTCGAATAAGCTTGATGTCCATTGTGTCACGTACAATGTCATGAAAATAGGGTTTACTTTCAAGTAAATGCAGTAATGTGGACCACAAGGTTAAACGTTTGCTTGACCGTTACATTCGGTCATGATCACATATAAGCTGACCGGTACATTCGGTCACGTATGTACATAGCAAGTTGACCAGTTCATTTG